>PVJX010025935.1:0-26396 GCA_004027295.1 Dolichotis patagonum | reverse complement strand
TGGTACTGGAAATTGAACTCAGGACCTTGCGTTTGCCAGGCAGGTGCTGGTGATGCTGAACTATATCCCTAGCCCAATAGTAAATCTTGAATGAAAAATTCTAAATAATAAATACTTTTTAAAAACTTTGTCTAAAAGAAAAATAGAATTCTAATTAACAGGAAGTTTAAGCATTTATTAAACTTAAAAATAAATATCCTTTAATATAAAGTACATTTAAATTATATATACAGCCAGAGTTTTAGAAATTCTAAACTTCAGTACAGAAATACTCCACAGCAGTGCAATTGGAAATGCTAAATTATTTTTAAAAAATATTTGTGTCAAAGAAAGACAAATATCCTATCTTATTATGGAGAATTGCTTCAGACACTTTAACAGGTTTAGTTGAGAAACCAATTAAGTATATATCGACATGATTAGCAAATGTATGTTTAGGAATATTCATGAAAACAGTTCATTACCATTTTTTATTGTTTATCTTTGTTCTGTATGTTTAGGTAAATTTGTGTCCCATAGAAAGGTTCTGAAAATACTAAAAATAGCTGAGAGTTAAGAAACCTCATTCCAGTTCTTTGCAGAATACATAATATTTTTATCATCTCTGAGAGCCTTTTAAAATTTGTAGCATAATCATTATTGTACATCAAGGTGAGGTGGCTTTCCACATTCAAGTTCCACTGTTCACTGAGGTTGAAAATTGTTTTATGATTTCCTGAAGATGACATTCCGCCATTTTCTAATCTCATTATATGTACTTATTCTTTTCATTCATTATCATGATACCTTTATGTTTTACATATTTAATTTTTTTTTTTGAGACTAGATAGTTTGGGCTGGCCTTGAACTCACTGTAGACGGACCAGGCAACCTCTAGGCACTGCGATCCTCCTGCTTCAGTGCTGATGTTGCAGACATACATCCCTACACTACGTTGCTCTTGGTGTTCAAATATCTTGTAGACATTTACAGACTGCAATGATAGAAATTAGAATAATATGTTACATATGTTCACTGTAAGTTTAAATATGATTTTACTCTATATGGTATTTAGTAGTTCTGAAGTCACTAACAATTGATATAGTAATTTATACAGTTGCTCTAAGTATATCCCAAAGTATTTTTTCAAGTTCTGCTAGTTAAGTTCTGGGAAGTTCCAGAGGAGTGCTAACAATCTAAATCTGTGAAGGAAATTTTCATAAAAAAAATTTAGGCCCCTAAATTAGAGATTGTGTCCCTGCTATGGATTGCAAATATATAAATATAATTTGAAAGGGAAATTATGTATGTCACAGACCAAAGATTAAATCCACAGCCTGCCTACCTGCATGAACTTAGGCAAATAATGAAGTGTATTCAGACCTCATTTATTATTTATAATACAAAAGCTTTGGTAGAACCCATTTTTTAGGCCTTCCCTCTTTTAAGATTCCAGAAGGTATGTCCTAGGTAAATGGCAGTGTGTGCATGAATATATATATGAAATTGTGCTGCATATTTTGCTTTCCTTCAGGGAGTTTAAATAGTTTCCTCAGAAGTGAACTACTAATGTGAGGAAGGGGACTTATGATTGTAACCAGCATTAAAGGAATAACAAGACACGGTGAGCTAAGGGAGTAATAGTACACTAATGCTTGGAATTAGCCTACTATCTTCAACAAAAATACCCCGGTCACAACTCTGTCTTTATAGAAGCAAATATGCATTTTAAAAATGTCAATTTTAATTTCTTTGTGGTTTCAAAGAAGTTGAATTCATTGCTCGGTTTAAATTACATACTTTCCATTTGTATGCTACACACAAAATGTATGTATATATTTTGAAATATATAATGTATAATACAAAATATATGTAATATATAGAAAAACATGTATTGAATAATTCCAATACATATATATGTAAGATATATATAATAAGTATAATATATATGTATATCTGATTAAGAATAACTAATAGACTTCCCTACATCATAAATTTTACATACCTCAGAGCTCGATGTGGTAATTTATTATGTCATAATGCATAGTGAATTTTACAGATATTTCGTGATCATATTGCAGAATGGAACTAAATACTGGAAAAAAATTGCATTTCCATGATTCTTTTCAAAGTCATTCCTGTCATATATTTATGACCTCTCTTTGGCTGCATAGCAATTCTTTTTCTTTGGTTTTATGCTGTTTATGGAATTTGTAATCATTCTTACAGTATTTCAGTTAAAAGATTCAATGTAGAAATTCATAGCAGGAAGCTACTCGCTTTTATACAAACTGCTCCACAACAACCACAAAAACAAAAAGAAAATTAGGAAAGAAGATAGTTCTGATTATTTTTAGTATTTAAATTTTTGTATCTATCTCACCACAATTGCTCATGGATAATATTTGATATTGGTATAGTATGCTCTGTTCTATAACTTGTTAGAGAGACTTAAAAATCTTTCATGTATAAGTAAGGTTACTAAAATCCAAAGTAAACCACAGTCAGGAAATGAAAGCAAATGTATTAACTCTGAATTAGAGCTTGATCTTTGCAGTGAGATAGCCAGAATTGACAAATGTAGTGATTTACTTGCTCGGTGACCATGGGAGAGTTACTTGGGATTTCTGAGTTTCAGTTTAGTAGATGATATAATTTCAACTTCATAAAATTATATCAAGTATTATGTTAAAACTTAGTATTTGATAGAGCATGTAAGATTATTTTTGTTAGAATCACCATCATTATAATTACAATTTTTTTTTCACTGACAATAAAATTAGGAAATTAAAAAAGACTATAAAATATTACCATCTAAATTTAAATTTGTATATACTTAGGGGCTTGTTCAAATACAAGTTTGGACTCAGTATTTCTGATTGCTAAGAATCTGCAGGTGATGCTTGTTGGGAGTCACTGAAGCTGGAAATTGACCTCAGCTGCAGGGGTGGGGCCTGGCCATCCAAGAACAAAGAGCATCTGGGGCAAGCCAGGTGAAGAAGCTGCATCAGCCCAGAGAACACCTAACCCCTAGACAATCTGAACAGTGGGTTGCTAGGACAACAGGGTGTCATTTGACATTAAGTTGTTAAAATGTATAAATAAATGCCCCTGCAGTGAGGGGGCAGCTCCTCTCCTCCCATCCAGAGAGTAAGGCTCCACCTGACCCCAGCTCTGTCTCTTCTTTATTTTTTTCATCCTCTTATTGTCCTTTACCCAAGGAACCTCAAGGGCCGTGTGGGTCATGCCAATGCTGACACTATTGTTCCAGAGAAAGAACACCTGGTACAGTAAAGAGGTGACCTTCATGTTTTTATCAGTAGTGTAAGTAGTTCAATATCCCAAGTAGAATTATAGATTTTAAATATGAATCCCTATGTCTACACAGTTCATCATTTATTAATTAGTGGGACAACTCTGACTAAAAATCATAGAAGAAAAGAATTCTAATTAATCACTCTGTATTTCCTTTGTTCACCAACTATTTGGGTTTTCCTCATGAGTTACTTGCTGTAGGAGACAGGAAAATGCATTTGAGTTAAATCCTTAAGAATTTATTCCACTACATGCTTATTTTGTAAGAAGCGGAAAGATTTATGTACCTAATCATAATTCAAGAGACAAATTGCTATGCACAATGACACAGCTAGGTAAAGTGCTACAGGAATTCAGAGTTGGGGGAAATAATCGCCAGATAACACTTACATACAATTTTAGGCTGTCTTTTCAAGTCTGCCTCTGTACTAACGGCAAAAGGAGAATTCGAGCCTACCATGTATCTTAAGTCTCCTTGTCTGGGAGGTCTCAGATTTCTCCTGTACTAACAGCAAGCAATAAATAGTACACACTATGTACTTGGAACTCTTTGGGGCTTATTTACATATATTAATTAAATTAGTTCTCAATATGGACTACAAAATAATTTGCATTATTTTCTTTATTTTTATCAATGAGGGAACTGAGAACCAGAGATGTAAACTAATCCCAAATTTCTAAAATAGTGGCCCTTGCTAGGTTTATTTACCTTTGAAAATGAATCACGCCTTCATCCTGTTCTTTTTGAAGTCCTCTCCTACTTTGTCCTCTTTTCATTTGTGCCATTGAACTTTTCTCAGTTCTATACCTTTCAGTAATTTCTGTCTTGGGAGATGACCTCAGCTTTCATGCATAGAAGAGCTTCAGATGCATGTGTTATATAAAGTAAATGGATAAATATATAAGTGCACACTAAATTTTAATAAAGAATGCAGTGGGCAGAATATTATCTGTTCATCTGCCAAATGTATTCGGTTTTAGTCATAATACCTTGCCACTTTCAAAGCCAGGCCTACAGGGGTGAACATTTTAGCTTTGATGGAAGACAGCAAACTGCACTATGTCCTTGGGAGCAACTCACTTGCTGGCACTGAGGCACACTGCTCTTTCTTCTGCACCCTGAAACCACACAGGACATTTGAATTTCTGAGTTGTATATCCATGCTCATTTTATTTAAAAAGTTTTGGGGCTTAAAGGGTTGATTGGATAGAGATTTTTCCTGAATTATTTGCTCTCTTCATTTTTATATTAAATTTTAAGCCTATAGACAGTTTATAGATCTATGAATTAAGAATAAATGTTCAAATCTGTTCAAAAGAGATACATTTTTATCATCTTTGTAAATCTTTCTGTTTGAGAATTTTTCTCCTGCTGTTTACTAATTTATATATCCTTCACAAAGTCCACTTTATGAACATCTATACAAACCATATCTAAATTTGAAGTCATTTTAAAAGATGAGTTCAGTCTTAAAACGGTCAGGTGAGAGCCACTTCAACTGCCCCAGGTCCTGATTCTCAGTCCTTTATCTAGGATTTCAAAAGATGTGGGCAAATCCTTTAGATATTTTTCTAAAAATTTTTGCCTCTTCTTCCTTTCAATTTCTCTTGTATATATATATATATATATATATATATATATATATATATATATATATTTTTTTTTTTTTTAATCAGTACTGGGGATCGAATTCATGACCGCGTGCTTGCAAGGCAGGCGCTTATGCTGCTGAGCTAAATCCCCAGCCCCTCTTGTCTATACAGAACAAATGCAAACTGAACTCCAATCACATTTGCATGCATCTGTCAGTATACGATGGCTATCAATAAAAGCGTACAGTAAATTCTGCCACGGTAGATTTAAAGCAAGCGGGCTTCAGAGGAATGACTGTGAGTAGGAGGATAGGATATGGTAAGCACAATTTACTGTCATCATTCAGTACAGAAGAGTCACATCAAAAATCCATCAGACTAAAATTCAAAATCACTATGTAGAAAAACAGAACAACATAGGTTAAAAATGTGCAAGATAAATACTATGTCTGCTGTTGAAAGTTTGTGGTCTTGCCTCTGAGGAAGCTAGGTCAGAAACCTCAAAAATGCCTGTGTGCTGTCAATTGCTGTCAATAGTCAATTACTAATTTTTCTCATGATTTTCATATTGAGATGTACTATTTGGGCAGAGAGATCCTCTTGAGAGTTGCTTTTAATGTTTTCAAGCTGACAGCTCTTTTGCTTTCATATGCTGCCCTAGGAGTTCAGATGGATTTTTCATTTATTTGGTAAGAATGCATATAGTTATTATAAGTAATAAGTAGGTAATTTATTATTCTTCATAACTACATTGTAAATTCCACTCAGCCTAGGATTAAAGCAAATACATACCCCACATCTTACACAGGGATTAGAAAAATTTGCATGTCATGTGGTTTTTCAAATTATGAAGGAATATATGAATGAAATTTAACAAAAATGCTTTTCTTCTGAGACTTGTCCCGGGCTTTAGCCTGAAAATACATGAAAATGTAAATTTCATACTAAAAAAATCTCTCTTCTTAAATAACTATTTAGTTGAACCAATGAAATATATGTATATAAAAGCTTAAGATAAGTAAGTTGCTGCAGGCAATCAAAAATTCGCATGAACATTATGTTCATTTATTAAACAAAAAGTATGAAAATTCTATTTGCACTGATGGTGTAAACATTTTTTAAGTGAACAGAGCTACAAATCAATTAAAGATAAACACTATAAACAAAGAAAAAAATACTAACATTCAAAGGAGGAAAATATTTCACATTCAAAGGAGGAAAATATTTTGACTAGGCAAATTGGAGGAGTTTTAGATTCATATGTATTTGATGTTGAAAAGTGAATATTTTTCCAGAATCAATAAATATTTTAGCTAGGAAGAAAATATAGTTATCTTTTATCATTGTGTATTCCATAAGAATAATAATGAAGTTATTTTATAACAGTATTGTTTAATTGTTTATAAGCAAAATTTATTCTTAGGCAATTAATGATTGAAGTTAGTTTACATTTCTTAGAATTTCTCACTTCCTGTGAATAAATTTCATGTCATTTCAACTCTGAATTGCCTTGTAAATATGAAGAAACAAAGCTTATCTTTAATCCTTTCCAGTGTGAAATATAGAATGAATAATCTACATATATTTGCTCATGATAAATATATTTGTACATCTTTATTTCTCTCATATCTAGAAACAAAATGTAGAACTCATGAATTTTTTAAAATACCATTGAAGTAATTCATTTACTTAGAATGAAATACATCATGACACCTAAGTACAGAAGTCAACTAAAACCCTGCCTCTATTAACTGTCTATTATTTCTATAAGTTTAAGTAAATTTGATCTTTATGTCATTTGATTTGATGTCAGAAACCTTAATAGATAATAAATGTTCCATATGAGGTTAGCCTAAATAAATTACCATTGATTTATTTTAACTTAATATTGATTAGCCATTGCATATTCTTATTAAGAAATAAAATTATGTTCATGATTTACTCAGCCTTCTTCCTTTTCTAAAAGACTATGGCCATTGTAGGCTTTATCAAAGAACTTATTTCTAGCTTCTTTTTGAGTGGAAAATTCAGTTTGCATGAAGTTGGGCACTGATTCTGATGATTTTCATATTATTTGTCTTCTTTAATTTTGACTGTTGGCTTTTCTTTCATAAGGTATCATCACTGTTAATATGAGTTGAAAATTCTCTATTTGGTAGTTTTTGGCCTCTTGATGTATTTTTAACATTTAATAGTTCTATTATCTTTACTGGCTTAGCTACACATTGCCATCTAACATACTTCAAAACATTATGCAGTAGATGATGAGAGTTACAAATCTTATTTAGGCTCAGAAACTTAGAATCTCTTTGTCCATATGAAAGTGAATCCATCTCTAATTCCTAAAGTGCAAAAGAGAGATACCAATCCTGCTTCACAGAATTGTGGTAAAAAAAATTCCCTGGAAAAAATAACTCAGATGATTAAACAAAGAGCCTGGCATTCAATAACACCAGTAGCCTTCCCTTAGGAATCTGCATTGTCACGAGTAGGAGATTGATAGTTTACATTAGTTTTCTAAGTGGACTCAAAATGTGTCAAAATAACAACCATTCGGACATATATAGCATTCCTTGAACTTTTCAGCCCTGAATCTAGCCAAGTGCAAATCTCTGAGTGGAAAATTGGAAAACACTGTTAATACTCATGTATCTTCTACCCTCTCAGTTGAGTTTTTGTGTTTGAAATTACTGAAGATGTTTGGGAAGAAGACTGAAGAGGTGGGTTATTTACTAGGATTATCCAATCCTGTGTTTGATTGAGGGAATGTTAATTGCTAGAAGGGCAGAGCTGATCACCTTTTCCAGCCTGTTTCTTCAGTGGCTACAACAAGCGATCTCCTGCTGCGTTCCAGGCACTTGGGGACCTGGCTTGTGGGCACCCGGCGCCGGGGAGGGGCCGGGAGCCTCCTCATCAGCACCAGGGACAATTCTGGAGAGCCTGGAGCCGGGGCCAGAAGAGCTCGCAGCGCAGCGCCGGGAGGAGCGAGCGCAGGAGGACGGCCAGGCGGAGGAGGAAGAGAGGAAAGGAAGGCGCTAGGGGAGCAATCGGGAAGCAGTCAGAGCAGCAGGTTTGGGGCAGCTGTCCCCGGCCCTGCCTGGCTGTCCGGCGGACCCGAGCAGCTGGCCGGTGACTCTGGGCGGAGGCTGCCGGCGGGGACGGACGCCAGGTGAGTTAGGTGCAGAGGTGGACCCAGGGGTCTCGAACTGGGGGCGTGGACTGTGAGGTTGCCCGGCTTCCCAAGCGCCCTTTAAAAGTCTGAGACAGTCTGGGTCTTGCCGGGGCTGCATGAACTGGAGGAGGACGAATGGGCAGTGGGCGGTTGTGAGGCTTTTGAGTGGAATTCAGCTGAAGTGACTGGATTTTGGGGGGGGGGGGAAAGGCAGGCGTTGTATACGCGCTCACATATAATCTTTTACAGACAGGAATTTGTTTCTCCAGTTGTCCATTCTGTCTCTCCTTTTCCTGGCCCCGTGCCCAATTTTCCAAGCCAAATCAGGTAGAAGTAGGGAGTCTGGGCGCGCAATGGAAAAGGAAAAATTTCCCTTTAAGGCAAGGGTGGTTCTGCGCTTCTTTCGCCCTCTGAGCTGCTCAGGTTCTTCTACTGTGCACCGTCCATGAGCTTATTAAAGGGGAGTTCAGGCTCCTGGGCAGGCTTAGAAATGTGACGGCAATTTAGCTTATAAAGCTTTATTGATTTATTTCATCACTTCATCTTTTGTTCCAAAATTGGTGCCTTTTTGGATTTCTTTAATGACACAGTTTTTAAGTGGATGACTGACAGGGAATATATGTCTCATTTGGCAAATTCTGTGTCTGCGAGAAAAGTGATGAACTCACTTAAGGAAAACAACTTTATTTTCCTGGGAGGACTTTAGGAAAGAGATTGCAGGAGAAATTTCAGAAATAAAATTATGCACCTTTCTCACAGAAATATATTAATTTAATTCTTTTTTAACAATTGTTTCAATTTTACATTTTATAAATGTGTATGTGCGTGGTGGAAAGTGCTTGTGTGTAAAAGAGACAAAATAGATGTGTTCTGAGCACTTGGTTTAGAAGTTGGTTTCTTTCTGGGGCACTGACTTATGATTAGCATGTAATAAGAATTTTATAAATGTTTTCTTTTAGGTGTTTGGGTCTCTGTTTTTGAATTTATTATTTATTAGATGTCCCTTGTTGAATAACTGTATAGTGGGAGGGCCTGCACTTATTCAGATGGCTACCATGTATTTTAACAGTAGTGAAGCAGACAAGTCTTAAAGAATTAAGTAAATACTGGGATCCAAATCTGGAGTGAAATTTAAACACTGCAAAATATTTTACTAAAGTCCCTGTTGAAGTCAGTGTCATTTTATGTATAAGATATCTATGAGATTTATATACATATGTATAAAGTTTTTATAATAAAAATGAATATTTTGCTCTGCTGTTCTCTTAAGTCAGCTGGATTTAAATAATACTTAAGCATCCACTGTGAGTCAGGGCTTTTACATATAACTTCTTTTCCAAGTTTCTTACCGAAGTTTTGAGAAAATAAAAATTAGATTAATTTTGCAATGGAGAGACTGTGGTAGAGAAGAAGTAGTTTTCCTAAGCTTCTGCAATTGTTGTGTTATGAACCAGAAATTTATCCCAATGCTATTTAGCTTTAGGTATAATTCTTTCCTGTAAACAATTGCACAACTGTAGACTACGATAATTGATCATTCCAGATTAAAAAAAAAAGTATTCCTTGCTATTTTTCTGGTATCCCACTTACTTATAAATGATACTTTAGTTTTTCAGAGTTATTTCTCATATGCTAACCATCTTCATACAGCTCCTAAACTCCTATAAGTTATTATGTGTCCTTAACAAAAGTAGATTAAAAGCCATTTGCTAAGAATAGTGATGTAGATAGTGTTTGTCTTATAATTAAGACTCAATCTTGTATTTAGTTGTTTCTTTAACTACTTTGCATGAGCTTGTAATACATATGCCACTTGCCTTCATACTAAATTGCTAGACTTTACAATAAGTAGTAAACTCCACAATTCCTTGGGAGCATTTCATATTTAATGTAGGATTTATAAGAGCAGGAAAATTAAAAACTGAATATTATTATGTTATGTTATGTTATGTTATGTTATGTGACAGGGGCTTGGAATTTAGGTCAGTGCCACAACACCTGCCTGGCAAGCATGAGGTCCTGAGTTCAATTCCTGGTACCAAAAAACAAAAGTGACTACATTACTAAAAATTTTATTTAACAGTACTTTGGTTTCTGATGTACACTGATTTAAAGTAAGCTCATTTCAAATTTTAAGGGAGAAAAAGTTTGTATACTACTGAGTGATATTTATTATTATTTTGCATTAAGTGAAAATGATCTTAAATAATTCATTCCAATTTGAAAGAGAGTTGGTAAGTTTTGATTGGGAAAATATGTATATGTGTGCATGTATACTCAACAGAGATTAAGGATAGGTGTGAGAAGTTGAACAAGAACACTGAGTATAAGATGGAAAAGTTCTTAGTCTCTTGTATATTATAATTGTTCTTTCATATTACATAAAATTCAAAACTGTTCTTGGAAAACTAGGTATATGATATGCAACTTTTCATCTGATTGCAAAATTCCCCATACATTCACTGCTGAGGTAGTCTCAAATGAATCAGGATAATTAGTTATGTGACTCTTGGCCATCTGACCTGTTCCTTTCAGGTCCTGATATTAAAAGGAGGACTCAGAATAATTTCCCGGAATCTTAAAATCTTCTTGTCTCTTAGATCCTGTAAAATGCATCTAGCAAAGTGTGTTTGGGGTTCACCATACTTTGAACATTTCTGAGAGAAGAAATCCTCTTGAGATCCATGAACAAAGCCGTATTTTTCTTTGCAATGCTAGGAAGAATGAGTGGGAAAGAGGCAATAAAGCATTTTATTTCAGCAAAGAACATGTCAGTTATAATCTAGAAATATTTATCTACAAATATGAGCAAGAGATGTCTGCATGTACACTGAACTAGCATACCTAGTTACCTTATTGTAAATTCTGTGTTATGTAGAGTTGAAAACAAGACAAGCAATTGGAGCTTGCTTCTGTTAGGGAAATATAAGAGGCAGTATAGAAAATGCCCCAGAGTCATTTCCAGTAAGGGACCAATAAACTGAAAAGTTCTTTTTATGAATTCTTACCAGTGGTTAAAAATTTCCCAGGACACTTGGGATATTAATGAGCCAGAATTTCTGGACAGCACTTTGTGTAGGCTGTGATGGTACTATTGGCCAAAGACAGTTCAACTACTTTGAGAAATACCACTGCTTGCCAGCTGATACTGGCTAACCCATTTGTATAAAAATTGCGAAGGCTGAGAAACTATGGGAAGCTCAGTGCTACAGACTGAGCCATAGTTAAAGTGGGTTCTTTCTTTCACATCAGAGATGTCCACTGGGTCAGTCTTTCTTGGCTAAAAATTTGTAGTAAGTATAAAATTTGATTTTTGATCATTCTTTTTCTAAAGGTGCCATATTCGCTTGCTATCTCATATGGACATTGATAGGTCAGGTAAGTTACTGACTGAGATCCTAGGGAGGTGACTGCATGTTAGCTTCCAGCGTTCATAAAAAGTAACATCCCTCTTTGTAGTCACACTGATGACATTACGGAATATGATATATGAATATAGAAAAACATACATATGTGAATAGCAATCAAATTTTCACTGAAGTTGGTGCAGTGCAGGGAACTTTGAGTAAAACTCATGTTAGTTACTATTTGAGAATAAGTAAGGACAAATGAGGAGACCGTAAGGAAGCTATCCTGTTGCTGTCAACAGTTTTCGTTTTTCAGTGCTAGAGAGTGGGCTCAGAGCTTTCCACATGCTGAACAAAATTTATCTCACTGAGCTACACTGCAGAGCAAGTATGAGGCTATTTTTTCCCCAGTGCTGGCAGTTGCACATGCTAAGCACATATTCAACCCTAAGCGATATCCTCAGTCCCAAAGTTTTCTGATTCTTAAAATGGGCTACATGACATTTGACTGAAAATGCAGAAGACACTGAATAAAAGTACTACCATATGTAGTTTATGGATCATTCTAATTTAGGAAATGTACATTTTATAAATATTAATAATTTAATATTTAAACATTTATAGAAAATTCTGTGTTATACACATATTTATCACCTGTGTTGTAGATATACGAATGCCCAATACATTTTTCCTAAGTGAAAAATTTCCCGTTTTTTTATTGCAAACAAAGCTAGCAGATTAGTATGATGAATTGTGCCTTAATTGAATTCCAAATTTTGCAACCAAACAGGATACATATATTACTTTTCTTGGAAGACTGTGATAAGAGTGAGCAATGACATTGCAAAAGAGAAGTCAAAAACTTTAATAATTCCTGAACTTAGTAAGAATATTACTAACTTCCAGTACACTTATTGGTAGGTATCAGTCAATGTTTACTAGGGAAACAGATTTAGTGGGAAATGTGCGACTATATAAGAATTGACAGGATTGGTTTACAGTGGTCACCCACAGTGTCAGGTGTGGAAAGGGTTAAAAGGTCTGTCTGTTCACCGGAGATCCCATGGATCCAACTGAAGGCTGCGGCTCACTGTAGTGTCCTGTAGAAGTCCCTATCAGGAGGTCAGAGGGTCTGCGATGGAAAGCTGAATGGTCTGTGCTTGAGTCCAGCAGACAACATCCAAGGTGAAGCTCTTGCAAAGAAACAGAAGCGAGCTTCCGTTCTTCATCTCCCCTTTATACCATTGAGGCACCAAGCCTCCTTAGGTTGGGTCTTTTGCCTTCAGTAAATCTGCCCAGATGTTAGGGGTTTCTTACTCAATTTGAGGCAATCAAATAATTATCACAGGGGATCAAGACTAAAGATTTAATAAGAACTGTTAAAATCACCATGGAAGTAATATATATGCATCTTGGGTTACGGATCTTAGATTGACACAGTCTCTTGGTAGCCGTGTGAGCTTTGCACATAAGGTTTAGCATCAATTTTCAACTGTTTCTTCTATGAAATAGGAAGAGTAGTTGCATAACTCATAGTTACTTTGCTTATATTTTGCTCGTTAGACTACTTCCAGACCCATTTGTGGTTAGATTGTTAACTTTATTATTGATATGTATTCTCTCCAGTTCTGGCTTTTTTTTAGAGGTATGAAATTAAGATCCCTTTATGTAGGCTTATTTCTTTATAAGATGTGAATAAAATGAGTGACCAGTATACTAAAGAGATTAGATAAACTCATATAAAGGACTCAGAACATGGTATTCAATAAATATTTTACTTGCTGTTTCACCTACTAATGAGGAGGTAGTCTACATTCTATTTCCCTAAAGTTTAATGTAAACTTGCACAAAATATTCCCATCTTTACTTTGCTCCTGAACTTATAAAGCCATAAACAATGGAGAAACAGGGTGAATATTTTCATAATATATATTGTGCTCAATAAGGGGAAAAGAATGATTGGTCACTGTACAAGTTTTGATAAGAAATTGGGAAGAATTATGCTCAAAACCACTCACTCCTTCCTATCTTATCCTTAACAATTTTGTCCTCTTAATTCCACCAGGATTGAGTGTTTTCCATTCAAGTAATTTTCTATTTGTGGTAACTTAGCTTGTGTCTCAATTTGATATGCTCAACATAAATATAATTGACAGTTCAAAAATGATTAAGAAAAAGAAAACAGCACTTCAACAAATAATGCATTGAAAGTGTAACGTTGGTGATTAGGTGAAGAAATATCACAAAGTTGTTCCTGATGATATTTTTACAAATAATATTTGAGTCTTCTAGATAGTGTCTAGCTTAACAGGATTTAATGTCAAATACAACTTTTCTGTTCAGTAAGGAAGATTCTTATGTAATATTAGCTCTATCAGATGCACTTATAAAGGTAAGTCCCATTTTGACTATCAAATCATATTTATTTGGAGGGGAGAGCTTTGTTTGTCACTCTTGAATTTATCTTTGCCTATTACAATGGTGTATTAGATTTTCATCACTGCAGAAACAAGCTACCATACATCCATTATTTTAAAAGGATAAATCAATTGTCATACAGTTTTAAGGTCAAAAATCCAAAAATCACATCACTAAGCTAAAGCCAAGTTTAGTTTCATTAAGTTAAATACAAGGTCTTAAGGGTTTGTTTCTTGCAGAGTTACTGAGGAGAGACCTTGTTTTTCCTTATTCTCCTTCTGCAGATACATGCATTTAGTGTCCTTCCTCAAATTTTAAGGTTCACTAATCTGAGTTTGCTTTCCCATATATTCCCCATTCTCTACATGTAAATCCTGCTTTTTCCCTCTCTTAAAAACTCCTTTCCTGACTATATAGCTTCACTTGTGTAGTCCAAGAGATTTGTTTTTCCACTTCCAGATCCTTAATTTAGTCACATATGGATAGCCATTTTGATTTTGTAAAGTGGTTATTCATGGGACCTAGGGATGAAGAGAAGAATATTTTGAAGGGGGGCATTTTGTAGTGTACCCACAAATGGTAATAATTTGTGCATGTTGAAACACTGAAATTGCTTATTTTTCCATGGATTAATAAATATCTTTGGCAATAAAAATATTTTTAGATCTACCAGGAGTTATTGATAGATAATTTTTTAAGAGACAGTAAATGTTGAACAGTTAAATGTCCTCATATTTATTGAACATACTTTTAGTGAAATGTAAACAAAAGTATTTGTACCCCTGGAATAAAAATATTAAATTCATTACTAATGCAAATACCTACACTATTTAGACTTTAAATAGCTTAGAATAATACGTTTGAGAGTTCTTATTTATAAAGTTTGGCTCTTATAATCTACATACAAATCACAGTACAGATGATTATCCTTTTAAATTTTGCAAAATATGTTTTCAAGGGGCCATCAGATATTGTCTCACATAAATTGTTGTATATTTCACAAACATCCACTGTGAACATTTTACCTCATGAGTTATAAATATATTTGTAGACGTGAACCTTACAGGTATTGTTTTTCAAATATTTCTATACCCACAAAGAGGGCTATTGAATAAAATATGTTTGCTTTTCCTCCTATTCCATTGTTCACAAAGAGAACTTGAAATGCCCTACTCACATTAATTTAATGCAAATGATTTTTTGCTGCCTCACAAGTTTGTCCTTCATTTTTCTTAAAATTATGTTGTAAATGGATGTGACCTGCTTTAGTTGTGGTGCACGGAGTATTGTCCTTCCTAAAAGCTCCATCATTTGTCAAAAAGGAGCCATTAAGAGTAAAGTATCTTATCACAGTATTACAATGGACCTGAAAACAATAAAGTTTTGATCAGTGCAATAGATGAATAGGTCTTGCAGTTGTAGAAATGCTGTAGGAAAGTTTTGTATAACGCAAAGCCATTATAATAGTGAATAAAATATGTGCTTTTCTTTTACCTTATAATAGTACTATGACATGTAGTCTTACCTTATTGCTATCGCCTTACTTTGTAGAAATTCTAGTACTCCATGTTTCTAAGGGTTTTTCACTTATTTTAATATTTTCATGTGAAATAGTACAGGTTTTATGAATGTCAAACTAAAAATAAATTGAGGTTGGTGTAATATCAAATAAGGATGATTACATATGGTCAGCTTTGAAAAGAGGAACCCCTTAGGATATAAATGCAAAGAAGTACTGAGTGAAAGAAAGCGAGATAGGAATAAGGAACTCTGATAACTTTTAAATAACTCTTAAAGAGTAGTGCACTTGCCTAAGTTTAGCTGACATGTCCAGAGATAGAGTAATTGTGCAAAGAATTGTCTTTTTCTACTACTGAGGAATCATCTCCTCTTCCAGCCATGCCATTCCTTGGAACAAACACTTCAAGTGAATTTCTGCAACCATAGGAAAGACGGTGTGAGGGGCTGCCTGTGCATATGGCCCCCTTTAGCAGCCCAACTGTTCCTCTGCCCACCCGCATCACTGAGGACATATGGCGTTACTTTGGCAGCGGAAGTGAGTGTGTATGGACATGTCTCCGTGTGGATATAAGACTGCTGGTTATCTTCCTCTTGTTGCTCATGCAACCAACTGTCTCTCAGTGGAAACTTAGTATCTGTAACATTAATTTCAAGGATGCTAAGTGATGTTCTTGTTGTTTTCATTAATTAAATTTTTCTTGCGTTCGATCACAAGACTGTGAATTCTCCTGAAGCATAGTCAGGTCTTTTTCAATCAAAATCCCATTCATTTAAAAACGCAAAGAGTCTATAGGATTACAGTTGTAGTATCATATCAGCAATGCTGTTGAGATTACTTATTGTGAAATAATTATTCAAGAAACTTTAATTTTGTTACTTGTTATGGAATAATTAGTAAAAAGTACATGATTAGATAGGTTAACATGCCAAGTCATGTAATTCCAGCATAATTTATAAAACAAATTTAACTTTATTCTTCAACAATTTTCTAAAAATCATGTTTTTTTTCAGTACATTGAATTCTGAATTTACAACACAAGGGTTTTCAACTTACAGTAAGTGTGAACTTTCCTGTGGTGGCTCTGGAACTTCCACATAGAAGAGGTTCTGTCCTGTGCTGTGATTAGAAGGTATAGAAGGGAGAAGAGGCTGGGAGGAGCTTACACAGGACGCAGTTTAGCTGGTTAAAATCAGTGATCTAAATCAGAGTGCTGGGTGATCTACAGACACTGCAAGGCCCCCTTTCTTCCCATTGTTTGAAAATGTGAATATTAATATGTCTTGTGGATTTTTTTTAGCCAAACAATAATTTCACACACTGTGCTAGGCACATCTAAAAATCATTCATTGAAAATGCGTGTGCTGAAATATTAAGTAAAAAGCAAAAGTTCATAGGGAACATTGATAACATTATTTCTAGGTGTAAAGATAATACACTTTGAAAATGATTTTGAATGTCCTTGGTTGTGCAAAATCTCATTTCATTCTAGGCACTGTGTTGCAATGTTTCATCAACATTAAGGCAGTAAATGAAATATTTGGCAGTGTAAGTATCAAAGGTTGGTGGTAATGGTGATTGATTCAGGGAACCCAGCATCATTCTTGTTCGCTGGTTTTGGAAACTTCAGTTTTCATCTTTTTCACATTGCTGCAGCATTGCCTGACTGTCTGATCCAGTTTTTTTTTTTTTGATCACTGTATTACTTACTTCAATAAAATATCAAACAGTCAATGTATGGCAATGCGGCAGTTCTGATGGTAGCCAAAAAAATGAAAACAAACAGGTTTGTTTACCACCAAGAAATATTCTAAAGTCTTCTTAATAACAGAAAAGTATGTTGAAGATAAAAGGGAAGACAATAGCTAAAAATACTTCTGAAATTATAACTTATTTTGATTTGAATTCAACTAAAATGTTAGCTGAGGACATGAAAGTGACATTATTACACAGGCCTTTCCTGTAGAGATTGTTGTATATATGTGTGTATATGTTTTATAAATACAAAACAGATGGAATATTATTTGGCATATATATTCATGCTCTTCCTCATATTTGCATCATGAAAATGAAGATGTGTGATCCATGCCAATATTGTGTACTTATTTTAATGGCTATTGCTTTTCTCATGGTTTCAGCAACAAAGAATATGAGGAATAATTCTAATTTTCTAATTTCATCTTGCATATCTTGCTTCTTTTATCCTCAAGTTTCTGATTTTCTGTTATTACCATAATTATGAGAACACCTCACAGTCACAAAATATTTTATAAATATTTTAAAATTTCATTTTCTGATTCATTTTATTAGTACAAAAATTTAAGGTGCATGACGTCCATGTCCCCTGTGTGGAACTGGTACATGCACGTCATACATCTTTATTCTTTCTCTTTTCTCCTTTCCTTCCCCTCATTCCATCACTTGGGCCCTTTCCCAACTGTCTAAGATCTGTTTTCCTAACTTCCTATTATCTTTATTTTCCTTTGCTCTTTATGTATAATTTGGGTTTCTAACATAAGAGAAAACATGTGATGTTAAGCTTGTGTCTCTCTTATTTAAGTTAACATTATGGCCTCAAGGTACATCCATTTTCCTATAAGTGACTCAAATTTATATTTATGGCAGAATAATACTCCATTGTGCATAAATACCACAGATTGCTGATATTTTTAAGGTATCTTATCTCTCTAAAGGTTGCATGTGTGTGAACTTGAGCAAATATGAAACTGTGAATGTTTTATCTTTAGCCAAGAAAAGCCAAAGTTACAAAAAATGTAGTAGCACCCCATACTGATAGTCAGATACATAGCAATTGAATTACTCAGTACGCAGATGTTAATGAGTACTTAAAAACTGGCATAATTTTAATTAGTTGAAACAAAATTATACACAAATGTGGTCCTTACCCTCAATATATATATATATAAACCCAAAATCAATTTTTCTGTTCAGTTCCTATTTCATGGAGACATTTCATATTGCTTGCACACTTAAACCATTTGGAACTAGTTGTCCCCTTATTCCTTCCTGATACAAATTTATAGCATGTTATTTGTAACTCTTAATTCTAGGGTAGATATCTATAATCTCCTCAAATTATAAAGGGAAAATTGACAAATATCATCTACGACGTTAGTGTGAAATTAATTTTTCTACACAGAATATCACCAAAAACAAGAATAATAAAGAAAAAAGGAATGATTGAAATTTTTAGAAGGTAAAATTTTTATATTTTTAAATAAAAACAAATTTACTGAGCGTAACGGTGCATGCATATAATTCCAGAATTGAGGGAGGCTGAGGCAGAAAGATGGCAAAGTTGAGCCATACTTAGGTTCTCAATAAGTTGTCCAACTCAAATTAAAAAAAAAATAATAAAAGGCCTGGATATGTATCTCAGTGATACACCGTTCCTGGATTCAATCACTTATTGTCACAAAAAAAGAAAAATATAAAAATAAAAATTCTTTGAAATTCATTTGACATATGAATAGTATCAACAAATCAATAAAAAGATTAAAATTTCAATAAAAAAGGAAAAAGTACATTGTCAAGAAATGTACAAGAAAATCATAAACGCTAAGAAATAAAAGTATCAGAATTTCTATTGTTAAGCTAAATGTGAAAATCTGTAAACACCAGGATGAGGATACTATTTTTTTTTAATTTTAAGATTAATTTTATAAAGCATGGTTTTTTTAATAACAGTGATTTTTCTCCAACAGATTGTTACTTATGTCTGAAAAATGTAAAAACAATAGATTTGCATTAAATTTAAATAGATACCCACAGTGGGGATGTAGACCATTACCTTTTTTCTGTGTTCCAGCATAAGTAATAGGAATATAATGACAGCAGCATAATCTAATGTGGATAATCTGTTTTATGTTTTTTACTAGCTTTTGCATTTGCCAACTATATGCAAACCTTTGACCTCATCCACTGTTGTGCAAAGTATTCTTTCTAGTATAAACATGCACATCTATTTTTCTAAATGTGCATGGTAGAGATCTAGATACCTAATCAGAAACTATTTTAAGCACAATTTTAGCTTTTAGTAATTTTTACTGTAGGCTTAATTATTGAGAAAGGTTTTTTTGAATGAAAGCTTTTTGATGTACCTTTATTTTTTAATTGGAAAGAGCTTTTATTTCCTTAAGTGTTATGTTGCCTCAGTGTGAAGAGTATCTGGCAGTGGAGTTTAGTGGAACAGATGCTTATTGTGATATATGAGATGAACTTATTTCCCTTAGCATAAATAGGCATGAAATACATCTGGCTTCTGTACATAAAACTCAACATAAAAGTTCTTTAATGTGTTTCTCTGCATTACACAGAATTTTAGGGGCAGACACCCTGCTATTCCCTCAAATGAGAGCTTTGCATAATTATGAAGTTCAAATTGGACTAGATGTTTCAGCATAACAAATTCCATAGTGCCTGAGCGAGTAATGTCACCGTTGCATACCAAGGCTATAAATCCTGCAGACAACCTATACATGTGCCTAAAAGAAAAGAATATTATAAACCAGAACATAAGTGTGGGAGCATGTACAAATGCACAAGTGAAATCTAGGGTAGAGATGACAACGAGAGAAGTCTGACGTAAAGACATGAAGGTGAGTTATAAGAAACAGGACCTATGGAGACAGTGATGAGAGGAAAGACCTTTGCTCAGCACATTGGAAGTGGCAGCCACACTGTCAGAAAGGAGTTCAGCATGCTTGCATATTGGCAGGGCCACAGTATGCATAAAATGGCAGACAAACTATTCCTTTCATGTTGGTCAGGTATCCTTTGAATACTCAGTTTTTATTTTTAACAAAACTCATGTGTGATGAGTTAGTAGCAACAAATGAGATTTGTCTAGAATATAACAAAATTAACCATAACAGTCTAGTATCTAAACCTTGTAAAGTAGTTTTAAAGATGTCCACATCCCAATCTTCAGAACCTGTAAATGTGTTATTTACAGGAATGGGGTGATTAATGATGCAGGTGGAAGTAAGTGTGCCTCTTACACTGAAATGAAAGCTTATCCAGAATTATCCATGTGGAACCAGGGTAAAATAAAGAACCTTGTAAGAGAGAGTCCAAATGCCATAGTTAACAGAAGATGAGATATGACTGAGAGATTGAAAAGATGTAGTTTGTAGCTCGAGGCACATGCCAGTGGGCTGTGTAACATCCACCATGGTTTCTAGAGGCTTATAAAGACTAGCAAAGGAACTCTCCTTTGGTTTCTTCTCGCTCTCCAAAACAGACATGGTGATCATTTATTCTAGTGCTATGAGTCCTCCTTTGAACTGCTGACCTCCAGAGCCATTAGAAACTGCATACATTGTTTTAAGCCACTGAGCTCACACTAATTTGTTACTGTAGAGTAAGAAAACTTAGATGGCTTTCTTCCTCTACAATGCATTGAATTAAGTTTGCTGTGATAGGAAGCAATTGAGAATTGATTTTTTAAAAGATGGATAATAGGAAGTAGGAGGATAGATCTGAAAGGAGAAGAGGATAAACAAATTGAAGGAAGGAGATGTATGAGGATAGGAGATTTTATAAAAAGGAATTGCAATGTGCTTTGATTATGTACCATCTCCAAACAAAGAGTCCAAATATTATTCACTTAGAAACATGCACAGAAAGGAAAACCAATGGAAGGAGCTCAAGTGATGGGTTCAAGTTGAAGTGAAGGAATAGAAAAGTGATGAAGAGGGGAATTAAGATGTGTTATGCACATGTGTCAACTTCCCCACAAGGAATAGAAACATGATGCACTACAAACATATATAATTAAATCAAACTGAAGTGTAAAAAACAGTTGTTAAAAAGTTCTTCACCTCAAAACAATGAAAACTATAGAGTATTATTTTATGAAAGATAATTATACAAATAATATATACTTTAAAGAGTGTCTTTTGAGGGCTAATAAAGTCATAAATGTGACTGTTGACTTGGGGGTTGCATGGTGCATCAAAGATGGGTTGGATGGCCAGTAATTTTTCAGAAGCTGTGTAATCATTAATAATTTTTATCTGAATATACTATAGTTTTGGGTGACATTGACCAATACTTACATTGAAGGTTGGGGAAATGAGTTGAAATACAGCCCATGGAACTAGGGTCATGTGCATAGGGAAACCTTCTATCATGAAACTACACCCCTACCTGAAGATACTAATTTATAACCCAGTTTCTACTACCTACTCAGATTGTACATTTATCACTTGTTTGTACACAGGACATTTTGTTATATAATACCAACACAATATAGTGGTAAAATTAGTAGAAATGTGCTACAGTAGTAATAAATAAGCTTGTGGAGAGGAGAAGAGTTGAAAAATAGGCAATAGATAACAGTTTTCCTGAGCCACAAGATTAAAACCAAACAAGATTTTGAAATATTGAATTCACTCAAGATCTCTAACTTCTTTATAGATTGCAACCCTAAATTAGTCACAGATTCATAGAACTAAAGTTTTCTTTTGAGGACATTTTTAAATGCAGTACCCATTTCACTTTAATTTTCCTTCCCTATCCGAGCACTGTGTATAAGATAATGAAATAAACATGGTGGTCATCACATCTGTAAGGCAGATGATATTCATGAGGAGAAAGGAATGAAATTCTCAAAATTTCTTCAAAATATCAAAATGCTTAAAATTAATAGCCTAATTTCATAACAAATGTTAATTTCCATCTCTAAAATTACTTTTGTCTTTATTTTCTGATTGTCATCAGCTTTAAAAGTTAAATGTATTCTGTTATCTTATCTTCAAAGGCTTTTTAAAAAATAATTATCACCTAATTTTTAAAACTTTCATTGTTAAAATTTTCTAGAAAAATCTGTTAAATAAAATTCATGTGGCTGGGTATTTAGTTCTGTGGCTTAAGCACCTGCCTGGCAAGTATGAGGTTGTTAGTTCAATCCCTGGTACCAAAATTAATTAATCAATTAATTGAATAAATAAAAATAAAATTCATGTAATTTAGTATATTTTTATTTTTACAATTCATAGTTTTTCCCTATTTATAATCATTAGGCATTTATAAGAATCACATTTTTCTTACGTCTTGATGTATAATTAATCTGATTAAATTTTAGCAGCAAATGAAATTTAACAAAAATAACAGTGATAAATCAAAGCTCTTGATTAATACTTCTATTAAAATTTTGAATTAATTTTGAATTCATCAATTTGAGTCATTGCATTTGGCCCTTATTGTAAAAAGATATTAAAATGAATAGCAGAAAAACTTAATATATATGATACCAACTATTAAGTCAAAAATTTTCTAGATTTTATTATTAGAAAAAGAATTATATGAAGAATCCTAATGCTTTAATCAGAGATGTATCTATTATTCTCAAACACGTTTAGTGGAAAATTAGCCTAATTCATCTTTTGGAAATGTTCTCTCAGGATACTATTTTTTGAGTGCAAATAAAACTACGGGCATTGAAGAAAACTGAAGGATAAACAATAGGGTGATTATTCACTCTCTGAAATTGCTATCAGTGTCCTCTTTACCACTTGAGATAAAGACCATTGTAATTTTATAGTAAAAGGCTATCACTTGTTTGTAGATTTTTAAGTTAAAATTTTGAATTATACATCAATTCATTTAGTTTATCCATGTCCTGCTGAATTGGAAAAGTTTTCCAATTTGTTCATCTACATTTCCTGAGATTGGTAAGGATCATGGGCAGTAAAATCTAGCATAAATTGTAGACTTAAGTCTACTGTTTAGCAGAAGAAGACTACTAAAACTCAATATAAATATTACTTTTAGTAAAAATCCAGCCCTTTCAATTGAATACAGAAGAGTATTAGTCTTTATAAGATTTAACAATTACTACAATATTATTTACCTAAGTAATTACTGAGCCAATCATTGTTTTTTTAAGATGATTGCTCATTAAAGTATTTCTTCCAAGTAACATCATGGTTAATGATGGAACATATGAAACATTCTCCAAATCCATGTGAAAAAGTTGATTGCAGAAATTTGCCCAATCTATGACAGCTACATATATCAAAAAGATTGATTACTTAGACCTCCAAACCCAGAACACTTATAAATACAAAAAAAGATCTTTGTATCTTGATTTTATGTTTTCTCATTTTTGTGGCTACTGTAGCTTTTATCCCAAAGTAAAATTAATGTATTTTTGCCTTGTTTGTATTCTATAGTTAGAAGACAGTGTGATGACTGAAGATTTATGGCAAATAGCAATACATGTGTGCACTTATGCCTTTTAATAACCTTTTGAAAATCTTTTTATGCTAGCACTACATAGGGAAATCAAACAACTCAAAGATGCATAATATATATATATATATATATATATTTATTTATCTATTTATTTATTTATATTTGGGGGTAACAGGGATTGAACTTATGACCTTGAGCTTGCCAGGCAGGCACTTTTGCCACTGAGCTACATCCTTGGTCTTACATATTATTTTTATAAAAATGGAAATGTATACTAATTCATTGTGCAGATACTTTGTTGGGCTACTTCTCTCATAGTAGATCTCTCACCTTAAGAAATATCTTCTTTGCTGGGGATATAGCTCAGCAGCACAGTGCCTGCCTGGCAGTGCGAGGTCATGAGTTCCATCCCCAGTACAAAAAAAAAAAAAAAGAAATATCTACTTTATCTCCACATGAATTAAACTGGAGTTATCCAACTCTTATCCAGATGTTCTATCTTGGCCAGGCAATCAAGAGTTGGGGCTTGCAGATGGATTCTTTCCATTTGTTTTAAAAGATCCTTGGGTTATTTTTTGGTGCCTTCCCAGTTGCATAATCATGACTCAGTTATGTCAGATCCCGTGGGTTATCTTCCTTTTTATATGTAGTCTCACTAACTTCCTAAAGAGACAGGGTCTTTTCTTTACAAACTCTGTGTGAAAGCTGACTCAGTAGCTCTCACCGAGGGAACAGCTCTGCTACTTAGGAAACTGTACCCAGAAGCAGGCCTTCTATGAGTCCTTAGAGTCAGTTTCCCCCATGCACATGTGGCAAGCAGCAAACCCCACCACCACCACCGCCATTCCCACTGCATCCTGTTTCCCAGAAGGAAGGGCTTTCCATACAGGACCCCAGTCTCCAAGGAGTGATAGAACAAGGCCCTATGCAGGCACAGGCTTGCTGGGAGGAGTCAGGACAGTCATCTGAGGTCAACCACTAGATGCTGCAGTGCTGCCCTTTGTTCTCTGTGTTGGTGGGATTCAGAATTAGAAGTAGCATTTGGTAATAATCCCAAATATGGTAGTTTCACCCTATTGGCTCCTCAGCTAAGCATATACATTTCATTTCACCTCTGTGTTTAATCTTGATTTTTCTGTAGCACTTACTAAGCTATACGAAACTCTATCAAGAGTGCCGTGCTAACTTCTTTTAATGATCTTAAAATAAAGCATGGTTGGTTCAAAGGATAATTTATGCACTTACTTTCTTCTTTTCTTTACTCGCATATCTACAACCAACAGGTAGTATTGTTATTTTTGCTTCTTATTACAACTTCTTGATGGCTAATGAATGACACTGTTCCAGCCAAGTTCCTTTTTTTTTCTTGCCACTAGCAGATATTCTCATTTCAATCTCAGTGTCCACAAAATTGGTTAATGAAAATCCCCTAATATCTCCATTTCTTGATTGATACCTTCGTTGTGTGTTTTTTCTTTCCTTTTGCCTCTCTCATAGTCAAATTCAAGACTTTATATCAGCAAAACTGCAACCAGTCTCTTCATGGAAATATACTTCTAGACATGCTTCCTTTTCTAGCTTCTTTGCCTTAGATTTGCTTATTTTTGTAAGTTTTTATCTTTATAGCACTTCTCAGGCCATCCCTTCTGCTATTCCATTATAATCCATCAGTATTCTTCTGTCTTCAATTTCCACTTTTTTTACTTCATATACCATAGTTCAATGTTAGATCTCTTTTGCAAACATCCTGAGTTTCATTTCCATGCCATTAATAAGAAAGTTTGTTGCTTACTATACTTTCATTTACCCTTTATGTGTTGGTACTCTTATCGGTTTCACTCTAATTACACTTTTCTTTCTGCACATTCTCTTGAAACACTGACCACCATTTCTTCTACATAGCTAGAGGTTTCTAGTTTTAGAGTCTTCTGAGTGTCCATGCTTTCCTTAAAACAACATTTGGATAATTCAGAAAACACATTCTAGTTTTTCATATGTCAGAGGAGGGTACCACCAAAAATTTAGGTAACTAAGTCAGAAGATCTTGAATCATTTTTATGCCTATCTATAATCTGAAAATATCCAATTCAGCATTTATATTAAAATACTATTTCCCAATTTACCTATGATTTTAAAATTTATTTTTAAAAGTTTATTTTTAGTGCCCTTCATCTAACCATATCTGCATTCTTCTTACTTAGCAACCCCCTATACTCTATTAACTATATAAAAATAAAATGATCTCTTAAACTGTCTGTGAATTTATAACAGTCCTATTTTTCCTTTGTGCTTGAATTGAAACCAATATTACTTCCAATTAATAATAAATAAATAAATAAATAATATAAATAATAAAGTCTTGTACAGTTACATATCTTCTCCTTTTTCTGCCACACGTCCTTAGAATTTCTCCATTTTTAATTCCATCAGAATTTGTAGTCTCCATTCCCTTCCACTTGATAAGTTCTTCCTCTTATCAGTGCACTTAAGTATTTGAATTTATTTCCCTTAGCTTCTTTTCCTAGTGTATGTACACAGTGAAGATCTGTGCTCCATAGGTTCTAGGTTAGTGTCTTAAGGGATACCCAGCATTGCACATTTTCACACACACTGGATTCTTCTGAAACAAACGTTTATGCATCATACTTTAGGAGACTGACTTATATGTTATGTTAAAGGTCAAGGTCTATAATTATTAATGTGGAAATTGGCAAGTGACCTGTCAAAACCCTGATGCAATAACATAACACAATTTTGAAAATTCAAAGCCTGCAAGAATCTTGGAGATTTTTTTGTTTGTCAAAAATGTACAGGTTGAATCTTGCAGGGGTTA
>PVJX010025934.1:0-26383 GCA_004027295.1 Dolichotis patagonum | reverse complement strand
GCACCTGGCCAGCCAGGGCCAGATTGGCTGGAGCAAGCAGAGCCCTGCCGAGGGCTGGGGCGAGGGCGTGCTCTCTGCCTCCCTGCCTTCATGGTGGGCGCTCCATGGGGTGGTCTGATGTTTACATGTCACCCTCCATCCATCAGCTGGATTCATAAACACGCAGAGGCCCAGAGCCCAGTGGCCCCCATTCAGGGGGCCCGGGGAGGGGGAATCCAGCCTGCTGGGGCTGCCAATGGGTGCCTGGGGATTCCAGGCACAGTGGGCACAATGGGCCCTGACCTGTCTCTCCCAGACCGTGGAGGGGTGGGAGTTACTCATTAAGCCAGCCAGCTGGTGGGGTGAGCTGGGGTGAGCAAGCCCACCTTGAAATGAGATGCTGTTCACGCCAGCTCACTCAGAGAGCCCCAGCGGCTGGAATGTCCAGGTGGAGAGGTGGCCCTGGGGACCTCAGGGCCGGCGGCAGGAGCCTGCCTCCTCAACTATAGAGTATGATGCATGACAGGTCAGCGTGTGTGAGGCTCAGAGAGTGATCCAAACAGCCCTCACTGGGCTGGCCATGCTGTTGGCCAGGCCTAGTGTTAAAAACCACTGCTCCCATAGGGTAGCATAGAAAGCTAATCTTTTCTTTTTGGTGGTACTAGGAGTTGAACCTGAGGCCTTGGCTTTGAGCTACATCCTCAGCCCTTTTCAAATTTTTTATTTTGAGACACGATCTGCCTAAGCTACTAAATTGCCCAGATTGGACTCAAACTTTCAGTCCTCTAGTGTCAGGTTCTCAGGGTGCTAGTATTAGAGGCATGAGTCCACCATGCTGGCTGGAAACCCCTCTGAACCATCCCCAGAACCCTATGGGCAACGGAAGGGGAAACTCTACTGACATAAAAGGCTTTCCAAAGTGACCAGCAGCCAGGTCTGCAGCCAGAGTCTAGGCCAGATTCCAGGATAGGCTTTACTGCCAGCCTAGCCAAAGGGCACAAGGAGGCTGGGTGACTTGGCTGTCCTACCACCCTCACTGCCCTCACCAAGCCTGTGATGTGTACTGCATCCCGTGGGGCCTGTGGCATTCTGCCCACAGCCTCTGTGTTAATCATTGAACTGGTGATGTCTGCAGACCCCACTGCCCTGCTCTAGGGTGAGGAGGGCCCACGTTGCTGGCAGGTGTATGACCCTGAAACCATGTCCTCCCTGCCCACAGTGCTTTGTCCTTGAGTTCTATCCAAGGTCAGCTTTAAGTGACCACGACCAAGCACTGCTCCAGGGGACCATCCTGGGGTTCACCAACTACCTCAGGGAGGGAGGGAAAGATGGGGTACCTTAGGACTATTGCTTTGGGGGAGGGGCAGTCATGTGTCTCCATGGAAACAGGACAAGGCCTGGTCTCTGAGCAGGCACTTAGACCTTGTGGCACTCAGATCTGTGTCCAGTGTTCAGGAGGAGCCATGGGTGGGGGCAAGAGGAGAGAAGTGTTAGAGTTACACAGTAGAAAGGAGCCAAGCAGGGCTGACCCCCTGCAACTGACCTCAGTGTGAGTCCCACAGGTGACGTCCACTCCTTTCCTCCCTCAGGGTACTGCCTCGGTCCTCCAGCGCCGATCCCCCAATGAAGAGTACGTGGAGGTGGGCCGACTGGGGCCATCTGACTACTTTGGTGAGTTGGGGTCCTTTTCTTTCTTTGGGGTGAGAAGCTGCATAGAGGCTTGCTGAGACCTTGGGGTGGGCCCTAGAGAATTGCACTGAGCTGTGAAGTGAAGCAGGTCCAGGGCCTGGGGCCCCAGGATCAGCTGGTCCCCCTGTGGCTGCTGAGAGGGCATGACCTTGTGGAGGGCCAGGCTTGGGAGGGAGGGATGCAGAGGTCACCCACTGCCTGCATTCCTGTATTCTGGGGGGGTAGGTTTCCTGAGCACACCTGGGCTGGTGCCTGCTGCTCCTATGGCTGCAGGACAATGCCTTGCTTAATGAATGCTTTGATAGTTTCTATAAATATATATCAAATATTTGGCTGGACACACTTAACACTAAACATTTTTGTGTACAGTATTTGAAATTCAAATTTGCCTGATGCCCATGGGGGTATTGGCCCTGAGGGAAGTGGTTTCTGAGAGCCCTGCATCCCACAGAGCCCCTGACCATTCTCTCTTTATCCCCAGGGGAGATTGCTCTGCTGCTGAACCGGCCTCGGGCAGCCACCGTGGTGGCTCGGGGACCCCTCAAGTGCGTCAAGCTGGACCGGCCACGCTTTGAGCGTGTGCTGGGGCCCTGCTCCGAGATCCTCAAGAGAAACATTCAGCGCTATAACAGCTTCATCTCCCTCACTGTCTGAGCCGCTGCTGCTGCCCACCACATGTCTGGGCTGGGAGCCTCAAGAAGTGGTTGGTGGGCTGGTGGCCCAGCATGGACTCCCTTCCCTCTGGACTCTTTGTGGAATAAGTAATCAACTTGTGCATTTCAAAAACAAAGAGCAAGAAAACAGAAGATATCCCAAGACCAAGGAGGCCACAGGCCAGCTGCCCTCCCCAGCGACCCTCCCGTTTGCCCCAGGGGCTTGTTTGGAGCCACCGAAACCCCTTCAAGTCTCCAGGGGACCTATGGTATCAGATTCTCCAGGCCTAGGCCCATTATAGGAAAGATCTCATCAGATGGAGTGTCCCCAAAGGGACATTCAGGCTAGAGGCAGAGATAGAGGCTGAGGAAAGAGGGCTATGCCTTCCCCCCACCCTCTTCTCACAGGTCCCCAGGGGACACTCGTTGGATCCCTGGCTCCTGACATGGTGACCTGGACTGTGGGCCCATGTGAGCATGGAAGGTTAGAGGGCCTTTCCTGAGTGGAGATTGGAAAGGCCACCCCTGGGTGAATCACTTACTGTCTGGTACCTGGGCACCTGGGGCACTTGAAACAGTTAGTAGAACCTGAGTTGCCTCACTGGAATGGGTAGGAAACCATTAAGTTTGGGACTTTACAATGTCCGGTGAGTGCTGCATTGAGGTCCCTTCTCCTGGGGTCAGGGTACTTCTCCGCTCAGTGGCTTCTTGGGGACCTGGTGGGAGAGCACAGCTTTCTGAGCATTCTGGATAA
This sequence comes from Dolichotis patagonum, assembly GCA_004027295.1. NCBI lineage: Eukaryota > Metazoa > Chordata > Mammalia > Rodentia > Caviidae > Dolichotis > Dolichotis patagonum. Next base: position 23,308 of record PVJX010025934.1, on the reverse strand, counting down.
AGCTGTAGGAATCAAGGTCCCTTCTGAGTGGTCCTCATAGATAGAGCTGTGTCAACCTGCACCCCAGCACAGAAAGACCACGTGTCCCTTACCTGGCCTCTATTCCCTGGATGTGAGGGAAAATGTAAGGGAAGCCAGTCCTGGCCCCACCCCAAGCCACCCACAGACCTGTCCCCTAGATATGTCTCATATCCAATGATGGCAGAGAGCCTGAGAGCCCAGGGGGCCATCCCATCTTGTCCTTGCTGTGGCCAAGGAGGCCACCCTGCCAGTGACCAGCCCTGTGCTTGCCCACCCCACCTGTGCCCGTGGACTCTGTGGCTGTGCACTGCCCCCGGCCGCTCCTGGTGTGCATGAGCTAATAAATGTGCAGTGAAGAACCGCTCCCCGGCCCGGAACTCTTGGTCTGAAATCTTTCCTGAAGAGAGGTTTTCTTTTCTTTTTTTTTTTTTAATTGTGGTAAAATGCACATAACACAAAATTTATCATTTTAGCCATTCTAAATTGTAAAGCTCAGGGACATTGTCTGCATCACCACGACCATCACAGATGGAAATAGAAACCTCCTCCTGTAGAACACTGGCTCCTCATGCCTGCTCCAGCCCATGTCCACCCTGTGGCCACCCTGCAGACCAGGTAGGAGGCCGTGCTGTTGCTCATGGAAGGGACAGAGGGGGAAACCAAGGCTCTCTGGGGAAGAGGTTTGCTCAGGGCCATCAGAAAGGGAGGCCACTTGGGCCCCCTGGCTGGCTGGGGCCACTGGTCAGATCTCTGCAGGTGAGGTAAGGAGACTGGGACTTGGCCTGGGCACGCTGGCTGGCTCCTTGTTGCTCTGGTCTTTGTACCTTGCTGGTCAGGGAACCAAGGGCCGCTCTGCCTTCATTCCTTTAGGAACTCTCTTGAACCCATGGGTTCAAGACTCCCACTCTCGAGTCTCTGAATCTCTTTTGTCCTTGCAGTGGGAGTCAGCTCCCCAGAGTTCATGCTCTGGCCAAGGGACTGAAAAGGACTGATGCTCTGCTGAGTCCTCAAACAGGCAGTGCCCATTGGCTTACCTCTGCTGGCCACTCTAAGCATAGTGGCTTGGCCAAGCCTGCCCCAGCTCTGTCTCCAGCACTGCCCTGTGTGGCTTCAGCCTGGACTTCTCCGCCTCAGCTTCCCCATCTGTAAATGGGCGTGACAACCAGCCAAAGCCGGGTGGTAAGATGAGATCATCACCGGCTGCAAAGCTGCTGGGCAGGGCCCACCGCAGAGCCAGCCAGAATGATGACCTTGGCCAGGGCCTCCAGACAGTGGACAGTTCAGTCTCACCTCCCCCGGATCAGTGAATCAGCCAGACCATGGTGACTCACACCGAGGCTGGGCAATTCCCTCCTGGACCCCACTGCCATGCTGGGCAGCAAGGTGGACCTGGGTTGAGGGCTGTCTCATTTGGAGACGGGGTGCTGTAACTGCCATCATGACCATCCCAGGCTGCTTTGCCCAGCCCCCAGAGATCTGGCCACCTTTGAGTGCTGGGCACCCCTGCCCTGCACAGGGGCCCCCATGAGTTGACCTCCTTCATCCCAGTCTTGTTTCCTGAGATGCAACCAAATTAGGAAACTGGTGTCTGACTCCTCTGCCCACTTTCAAGTCCCGCTGGTCAGAGGCTTCCCCCCACCCTTCGAAGATCATCTAGTCTGGTTCTGACTTACACCTCAAAGGGTCCAAGGTTCTAAGTCTCTCACTTTGGACCTATGGACAGAGGCTGTGTATGCTATGGGCTACCAGGGCGCTCAGAAGCTCTGCATGGGACCTACTCAGCAGAGATCCTGCATGTGTGTGCGTAGTGGAGTTTTAAATCTGCCAAGCAGAAGGTCACTGGGTTGTTTTGCCCAAAACACCATCTCCAGATTTTGGTCCCAGCAGGAGAGTGCTCTGGGATCAGCCTCCCATTAGTACAGAGCCCTGTGTCATCCTGCTAAAGACTTCCCTTACAGTTTACACAACCAGTCCCCTCACCCACCTCTTGGTGGATTTCTTTGGGAAAGTCTGGCTGATGTGTTTCAGGAACACATTTGGCAGGGAGTTGACCTGCTGTTCACAGCCTCTGCAAGGCCTGGAGATGTGCTGGTTGAAGTACAGGATTATAAACTCACCTACCTTGCCTCAAGTTCTGATCTTCATTCTCCCTAGCTGTGTGGCAGCAGGCAAGTTCCTTACCTCCTCTGAACCTTGATCATCGCATATAAAACAGAAATAGGAATAGAGGCTTCATTTTTATGTTTTAAAGATTTTATTAGTACGTATTTGTGGCGTATGATTATGTTCATTGTGAGGAGTTGGTACACATGCATAACACATCTTGATTCCTTTTACCTCTTGAGGTTAGGTATTAATGTGAAGTGAGATTGTGCTTAGAGTGTGCTTGGAGAGGATCTGACCAGAGGAAGCTCAGACTCAGAACTGCTATCATACATAATGACCTGTAATGATCAGACCTTCCCCAGATGCGTGCGCTGTGGAGCCTGGGGCTCAGCACAGTGGCCCCCTTGCATAGGGGGCTGCCCTGGTGTCCCACCCCCACCTCCTTTCCCTGCACTGAGCCCTAGGGCCCTAAATCCTCAGTGAGGGTTCCTAGGTGCTGCTTGGTCTTTGGACTCCTGGAGTTGGATGTGGCTTGCTCCCACCATGGCATGCAGCAGTGTCCCCTTGGGGAGAGGTGGGTCTTGTTGCCACCTGTGCCCAGTCTCCCACAGTATGCCCCTGGGACCAGGCAGGATGTATTCATGATGAGAAAGGGTGATTGGCCCTGCCTGGGTGGAGGGGCTCCAAGGTGAGGTGTCCACAGAGGTGGCCCCCATGTCCTTGGAGGTGAGGTGGTACCTCTCTGGTGGTCTCTACCCACTTACTCCTTCAGTCCTTCAATAGCCCGTCAGGGAGAAGAGGTACTAGCGTAACCCTGCTGTCCCCTTGTCCCTATTGGCTCATCTCCAGGAAAGGGTAACCACTGCTCAGCCCCAGGAGCAGCAGCCCACTGGTACTAGTTCACAGTGCTTCCAGGCTCTGTCCCATGAATCCACCCACGAAATCCCAGTGCAGAGCCCAGTGTATAGAAGAAGATGCTAGTCTCAGAGGGGTGCTCATGAGCACATGGCATAGAGGCCTCCAGGGAGCTGGGTCTGAGTCTTCCCCATTGGCTGGGCCTGCCCTGCCTGTCTTAAGCTATAAAAGCTTGTTTATGAACCTAGCCACCACCCCTGGGGCCTGGCCAGGTTCCTCCTCAGGTCAGCCAAGCTTCCTGGGAATCCCCTGGGAAGTCCTGGGGCTTGGCTGAGGCAGTGTGGGGTGAGGGGCCACGACCAGTCTCTTTCTCCTTTGCCCTGTGACCTGGGCCTGTAGGGGCTGTCCCTAGAGCGGTTTACCCTCACCTCCTCCTCTGAGCTGAGAATGGAGGGTGGGGTTAATGGGAGCCACAAAAGGGCTGGTGCCACCTCGATTGGCCGGGGCCTCGGAGTCTACACTGCAGGGTCTGGGCCACAGATAGGGTGACAGCCCTGTCCTTGAGGAGCCTCCTGTTCTGATGGGGCAGCAGGACAGGATGCAGCTTCAGAGGTGTGTGAATAAAACAGTAGGGGCTGATAGGCTCAACCAGGGATGGTCCTGGGACAGGAAGGAAGCCAGGGACTGTCTCGAAGGTTCCTGATCAGGTATGGGGTCACCATGCTGCAGACCCTGTGTTGGGTGGGGTGGGGGGACAGGAGTGGGGGGTGCAGGCTGTCAGGTGTGTAGGTAGAGGGCCTTAGAGGGAGACTGGCTGAGTGGCAGGTGGGGCTTGCTTCATTTTGGAGGGACAGCTGTGATCCAGGGCTGGTCAGGATATTTCTCTTGCTGATGGATCCTTGGAACCCACCTGAGGCCAGGTGGGGTAGGCACAGGAGAGAGGAGCCCAGCCTCACTGGAATCTGACTACTGCAATAGTCTTTGGCCACACTCACTGCCAAGGAGGGGGTGTAGGGCCACAGAGTTCACGCTCTGCAGGAATCCCTGTGGAGACAGCTGGAGGGACCCTCAGTCCTTCAGCCCTTGCCTTTAGGGAGGCTCCCAGAGGCAGGAGCCCAGACCAGAGTGGACTCTGGGATGCTGGAGCCAACCCTAGGCCGCCTGGCTAGTGTCCTCTGGCCCTGCCCCCTAAGCAAGTCTGTCCCCTCTAGGCAGCTGAGGGTATGGTGAGGGCTTGGGGATAAGCCTCCCAGAAATCTGCTTCCCTCCTCTCCACCTGCCTCCTCCCCACCTGGGGGTGGGGAGTGCCAAGCGTACCAGGTTCTGGGGTCTGGTCTGGCTGGATCAGGTGGGGAAAGGAGGGGAGGGAAGGGGAGGAGAGGAAGAAGAGAGGAGGGAACTGGAGCGGAGAGGGGGAGGAGAATGGAAAGTGCATTCCAGACAAGTGACGCTGCTGTGAAGCGGGGAAGGTCCCTGAATTGGCTCCCCTGAGAGGGAGATGGGAAGGGTGGGGCAGGCTGGGAAGGAAGATTCCTGCCCTGGAGAGAGCTGCCTGGCCACATCCTTCAGCCTCCTCTGGAAGCCTCTTGTTATATTCCTCTTGGCCCTGGACCAAGATGTCCCAGGGGCAACTTAACTGGGCAGGGGTAGTGGCTGAGCTGGGCCTCTCTGCGCCTGTCCCGCCCAGCTCAGTGCACACCTGCTTTGCCTCAGAGCGCACCCAGGGCTGCCCATGCCCTGGCTGCCTGGCCTTAGAGGCCCTTGGGTGACCTCTGGGCCAGTGGGCACTCTGAAAGGGACAGAGCCATGCATCCAGTCTGACCAAGCCTGCTGCTTTCAGCTCCACAAGCTAGTTCAGGTGTCCACAGCTCCAGGTATGTCCTAAGTGCTTTCTGAATCCCATAATTTCTTGCTCCTGGAATCTTAAAGACCAGGCTTGGGACAGTGAGGTGTCAGATGACAGATGAGGCCAGGGTCTAGACTCTACAGCCTGGCTGGTCTCCACCTGGGGCCAGGCTGGATGCATGGGGTGGGGTCTCTTTTCAGACCCTCAAGGCTACAATTGGCTGGGGATTCCTGGGAACTGGGGTGGTGGTGGTGTCATTTTGGGAGGGAAACACGCATGACAGTGACCTGCCAGGCTCCCCCTCCCTGGAACCTTCACCACCCAGAGGGCTTATTCTCTCCCCAACAGGGTCTTTCTCACCTAGAGAGGAGGCTGAGGGTGCCCAGACAGCCCTGGTGGGCAGAAGCTCAGGGGCCTCACAGCGACCAAGAGTCAGGTGTTTGTGCCTGTGGCCCTTTCTGTGCATAGGGCCAAGTGGGTGAGGAAGGAGTGCTGATGGGGGCTGGAGGGAATAGGCTCTGAGGACATTTCCGGGACACAGCTCCTTCAGCAGCATCCCCAAAGGCCACTTTGCTATTTCATCCATTATCATCTTTGAGGCCTCAGAGGCTCTGTCAGAGAGGCTGAAGCACAGTGTGGGGTGGAGTTGTCCCCCAGCCCTTTTGTACCCAGGAGGCCAATGTTTTACAGTACTCACAGGGCCTGCATTTGGCAGGCAACAGTGTGATGTCCTCTCGGCTACAGTTGTACTGTCCCTTCAGGGGGTCACTACTACAGGAATGCTGGGAGTCCCCTACCCTATGTGGACAGGATGGGGGGTGAGATTACCTGTGGGACTCTTCCTGCCCATGAGGGAACCAGCAGGTGACATGGGTTGGGGCAGAGTCTGAGCAGGTCCAGACTCTGCTGAACCCCTGACCACAGGGTAGGGAACAAGCTCCCAGGGAGGAAGGATATGCCCCTGGGTAACCCGGGTGGCCCCTCACAGGGAATACAGGTGACTCTGCAGAGGGTGGGCTCTGCCAGTTTAAGTCTAGCTGTTGTGGTCTTACAGCCTGAAGGGCCAGACCAAAGGTGGATGAAGTTCCTGCCAGCCATGCTGTGACCTCAGACTGGCAGCTGGCATAGGTCCCTGCATGAGTGTTTGCACCATGGGAATGGGTGAGTGCTAAGAACTTGGGGCTCCGGCTGGCTCCACTGGGACTCCAAGGGCCTGGGCTCCCTGCAGCTGCCTTTGGCCTCCCATGGTCCTTTCTCCAGGAATAAGCACAAGGGTCCTTTACAGCTCTGGCTGCTCCTCTGTCCTGGTGGTGTCCCTGTCCCCCCCCCCAGGCCAGCTGGGCTTGGCACAGCTGAGTCTGATCATGTAAGGTGGCCTTGACATCACATGGCACCAAAGGCTAGCCTGAAAGGGGCTCATCTTTGCTGTGAGGAAGCAGCCTGGCTGGGAAGCAGTGCCCACTCAGCGCTGGCAGCAGTGCTGACTGCAACTGTGTAGTGGATCTTGACCCAGGACACCCTTGCTGAGCCCTTTGTGAGTTCATGGTGGGCAGAAATCTTGACAGATAGCAACTATATTGCATTGCCTGCCGAAAGCCCTCCAGTGGCTTCACCTATAAAACCCAGACCCCACGCTTTGGTCTGCAGGCCCCTGAGATCTGCTTCACAGTCCAGCATCTCTAGCCCATGGCTTCCTAGGGTACCATCCCCTTTTGCCACACTGGTTCCTGCCTCAGGGCTTTTGTACTTGCTATTGCTACTCTGCTTAGAACATGTGGCCTAGATCTTCCTTCTCCACACCTCCCTTCCCAACCACCTGAAATGGCACACACTTGTCATTTGTTTCATTGTTTCCTGGAGACTCTGAGATCCATGAAGGTCTGTCGCTATGTTGTGACCTATACTTAGCCCAGTGCACAACACATATCTGCTGCATGAATGTGGCTGTCACCTAGAGGAGGAAGCTGAGTCTCTAAGAGGCCAAGAAGCTTGCTGAGATCACACAGGGCTGAGGATGGGGAGGGCAGGGCAGGGCAGGTGGCCTATATACTGATCCCCACCTGAGGTTCCTGGAGCTTGCTGTCTCTGTGGTGCTGCAGCTTGGTTGGCTTTACTGTACATCCATGCACTGTATGTGTTAAGACTAGCTCTATCCTATAGAAATATCACATGAGTACATGTGATTTTAAATGTTTTAGAGTCTGGGTGGTGGTTTGCACCTAATCCCAGTTATCTGAGAGGCTGAGGCTGAAGGATCACAAGTTCCAGGCCAGCCTGGGCAACTTGGGGAGACTCCATCGCAAAAATTTAAAAAACGCTGGGAGGGGCTGGGGATTTAGCTCAGCTGCATAAGCGCCTGCCTTGCAAGTGCACAGTCCTGAGTTTGAGCCCCAGTACCAAAAAAAAAAAAAAAAAAAAGGATGGGGATATAGCTCAGCCCCCTCTGGGTTCAATTTTCAGTACCACCAAAATAAATAATGTACAAAGTAGTAACAAATGAAATGAATTGTAACCACAGTTTATTTAACTTAATATATCCAAAATGTCATCATTTCAACCAGTAATTAGCATAAAAATTACTAATGAGAAATTTTATTCTCTACTTTTACACTGAGCTGAAGTCTGTATTTTGACTGGCTATTGAAATGCCTGATGACACACCTGACTGGTACTCCTGTCCTGGAGGGGACCTAGGCTCTTCAACTGTATTGGTAAAGCCACCAAGTGTCCCTTCCCATGACCTTTTTATTCAAAAAATATTCACAAGATGATTGCACGCTTGTGTGCTATTTTAGACTTCATTTCTGTTTGTGTATTTAAACAAGAAAATAAAAATACTTAACAGAGTGAAAAACAACATAGAGAGTGCCTTCCCACCCTGCTGGCAGCTTATCTCCCCTTCTGGGGAGCCTGAACTGGAAAGGCCTGATCCTTAGCCTTGGGGCCTGAGATAATGACTTAATTAACGCCTGCATCAGGCACGTTTGATCTTCAAGAAGCTGGCCCACATGGTTGAGCTGCTTCTGGATTAATTGCGCAGAACTAAGAAAGCCTTGCCCAGAGATAAAGGGGTGGTATTTCGTCACTACAAATTGTCTTGAAATCTGCTCTGGCACTGGAGCCTGAGCTTGGATTCAGCATCCAGCTGGCCTCACCCAAACAGCAGCCCAGTGTCACACTGGCAAGGGTCCCAGGCCTCTTCCTCTAGGTGTGTGCCAGGGTTTCTCCTGGGACAGAGAAGCTGGCCTGTGGTGGATACCTCTGTGCAGGGTGACAGCTGTTAGTTCCACATTTTTCAGACAAGGGAACAGAGTTTAAGGCAGGCTAGGGACAAATCATCAAATTTTTTCTTGACCTTGGCCTCCTTGCCAAGGTCAAGAAAAAACTTGAATATCCCTCCCCTGCCCAAACCCTACCTTGAGATGGGTTCTGGTGGGTCAGCATCAGAGTCCTGGCAATAAGCTCTAGGTACAATGCAGTCTCCACATCACACCATGGAAGATCCTGGTTTGGCAGTTCTACAAGCCTGCAAATGGTTGTTTCCTCCAGAGGGGCTCTCAGTATGTTTTAGGTTGGCTAAATAAATGTGGATTGAAACTATGCATAGAAAGAGCTTGGCATCAGCCTGGCACAACCCAGGTGCTCAGCAAGCATCAGTCACTATTAATGAAATCACAATGACCCCAATAATTGAGCACCTACTAGTGTCAAGTCATGAAAGGAGCAGGGTGAGGATAGGCTGGGGTTGGTTTTAAGGTGAGGGCTACATACCAACAGGGCACTGGGTTCTGGAGGAAAGGCTGATCCTCTCTGGGGTCTTGGGTGGTGTCTGGAGGAAACATGCAAGATGTAGACCCCAGGGAGGCACCGCAGATGCCTGGGCCCCCTTTAAGCCCACTTGGTGCACCTGATACCTTAATTATGGGCCTGTGGGTAGGTTAGGGCGTGCATGGAAGCCCGAGGTCAGCCGGAAGTGTGGGCTCCGGGGGCGACCGGACTCTGTGTCAGGTGCACTTTCTCTACCAGTACCCAAAGTCCAGAGTTCCTCGCTGCGCCCGATCTTTCCGTCCCGGGCCCTTTGGTTGACCTCTGGCGCCCACAGTCCCCCCAGACACGCGCCTGTTGGTAGGGCTGAACTTTTTCTGCTGGCAGCACATGGCCGTGATTTCTCCGACACCAAGCCGCTCCAGTCGGCCTTGCAGTCCGCGCCGCACAGCCAGGGCCTGGGCGGGGATGCCCCGCGGAGCCTGGGGTGCCGCGCCCACGCGCTCGGGCAGCGGCGCCCACGCCTCCTCCGACTCAATATATTTAGCCTCATTATCAAATGTTTGCAGTGAACCGTGTGAACCGCCTAATAGCGGCTGGAAGTGAAACTCGACTCCCAGCCAGAAGGAAGCATGTGATCCCTTCCACCCGCTGGGATCACGACGGGTAGGGCGGGACAGGTGCTGCGGCCCCCGCACGCGCGACTCCGCCAGGCAGCCTGGCTCGGCTCGCACCTCTCCACTTGCGGCTCCAAACCTCAACACACTCCTCCTCACACAGTGTCCACCCCCCCACCCCAAGCCAGGGCTGAAACCAAGAGTCTCGAGTTTGATTGGAGGAAAAGGTGACGGGGGGGGGGGTGGAAAGCCCACGCGGCGTGGTCCTAGTCCAGGCCTCTGGCCTCTTGCAGCAGGCGGTGCTACCGAATCTCTATTTCCATTTCCTAGAAAACGGTGTTTTTAAGGTTCACTTTTTCCTAGGCCTGGGGTAGGGGCACTTTTTTGGGGGGTCGGATTCCCTGTCCTAAGCCGGACGCACTGGGGCTCGACGGCGCGTGTGCCCGAGGCCCCCCACCCCCGTCTGTCGCGCGGTTGCCCAAATTCTCACCACCCTCGCGCCGTCGCTGCGGCTGTTGTCGCCATGGCGACGGGTCGCGGTTTTATTTTTAATAGCTGCTGGCGATTCAAGAGATGCCTGCGCCGCGCGCCCCGCAGCTACTGCGTCCCGGGGTGATGCGCCCAGGCTCCCGCCTAGAGTGCCCCTTTTCGCGTCCTCGGATCCTCCTTGCCCGCCTTGAACTCCAGCTGGGCGCCCCTATAGCGCCAGGCGGGTAAGGGTAGAGCGAAGCAAAGTCCACGCGGGGTCCCAGGAACCCGCAGCTCCATGCGGGGGTTGGGGCCGGGAGGACTCGGTATCCTGTCCGCAATGCAACGCGACCTTCCTCCCGGATTCCCACGCCCGCTGTCACTTGGGGTTCTTGAACCCCAAGGAGGTCTCCTCGCGTCCCCTCTGCCCGCGAGGAACCCAAGGCCGAGCAGGTCACGACGCGCACAACTCCCGGGATAAGAAGGTGAGGGCTCGACCCGGGATCGCCTTCCAGAAAGCCCCTCCAGAGCAGCAGCTCGAGGCTCCATCCGGACAGACGGCCGGGGTTTCAGGTGCTTCACCTTTCCAAGTTTCCCTGCTCTGCCTAGTCCTCCATCCTGACCATCCGAGGGGTGAGGGAGTGGGGGACTGCGGGCATGCGGAGGCTTGTAGAACTGCGTGTAGACGCGGGACCTCCGGGAGCAGCAGGGGAGGACCCTCCCCCAGGTCTTTGAGGGCAAGCGAGCGCCCCCGGAGCGCCCTGCCGATTCCGCCTTTGAAATGCCGGAGTCCACCGAGCTAGGGATGAAAGGCCCTAGCAGGGCTGCGCCTTTGTCCGGAGGGTGGGCGGCCGTGGCGCTAGGGGGGAGGCGGTGTTAAACTACCGGACGGAGGTGATGCTGGGGTGGGCGGAATCCTCGGCTCCCCACCCATCAGGTGTCCCTAGTCTCCAGGAGCCTAGAAGTCTAGCTTTGGAGTCGCCAAGACACCCCCACGAAACACACCCGACACCATGTCCCCTCGAAGGAGAGCACCTGGGCTAGCCGTCGGGTTGCAATCCCACCTGTCTAGGCGGATGTAATCCATCGCGACCTGCGCGCCCTTTTTTGAGGCGGCAGAGCAAACAGCCCAGCCCGGCTCCGACCTGGGTCTGCGGTTTGCTCCCCACAACGCGCTCCGTGCTGCGCCTTGGCCGGAGGTGGCGCTCTGTGCGCCCCGCGGATTCCGACGCAGAACCCCAGGGGTTCCTCAGTAGCCTCTTTTCTCTTCGTTCCGTCCAGCCCCAGTTCCCGGCTCAGGACGCGGCCTGGCTTCTCGCGAGGGAGTGGGTACTTGGCGCGGGGTCTCAGGGTGGGCATGAGGCGGGCTGCAGCCCCCCTCTCCGATCTGGGTTCCTTTCCACCTCGAAATGTGGGTGGAGGCTCCTCAAGCAGGTGCCCCAGGCTTCGGATCTTGGGCGGGGGCGCGTGGCAGCCGCCAGGTGAGTGCCCCAGAAGCGCCCTTAAAACCGCCCCACCTATCTCCAGAGGCTCACCGCCCCCCCCCACTTTTATGGAGAGGGGAAGACAGGGGCCCTGGGACCTAGCGGTGGAACGCGCCCGAGCGCAGCGCCCGGCGGGGGCCAGGCAGGCTCTCATGCCCTTTTTGGCGCAGCGGCCTTGGGCGCTGCCCTCTGCTGCTGCCGAGGCCCGGGAAAGGCGAGCCGCCGGCGGCAGCTTTTCTGCGGCGGCCTCCTCCCCTCCCCGCCCGGTGCCGCAGAATTGCAGCTGGCACTGGAGGGTGGGCAAGCTCGAGGGAGGGGCGCGCGGAGAGACTCGGCGCCAAGGCTCGGAACTGGGCGCGGGGCTCTGATGGATCTCGCTGCCCGTGTGAGCGCGTGTGTGGTCACTGCAGCGGCGGCCGTAGCCGGACCCGGCCCTGCCCGCACAACCCCCTCAGCCTTCCGAGGTGCGGGTCCCGGGCCGGGAATCCAAGGGAGGCGGGGGCGGGGGCGGGGGAGGGGCGCGGCGACGGCGGCGCTATAACCCCCTCCCCGCGGCCCGCGGGTTCCACACGCGCGTCCTGCGGAGCCGCACAACTCCATCGAGTAGGGCCTGCCAGAGCTGCCACCTCCTCCTCCTGCTCCTCTCCCCGCGGCGGCGGCGCCGGCTCGGCCCTACGCCCGCCCTCAGGCCCGCGCCCCCGCGCGGGCGGTGCAGAGAGGCCCCGGGCTCTGCCCGGCCCTGGCTGGTGGAGGGCGGAGCACCGCGCGTAGTCGAGGGCGCGCCGCGGAGGGGCGCACGCAGGCCGCCGGCCGCGCCGAGCTGGGCCGTGCTGTGCCCGGCCGGGCAGCGGCGTTGGCGGCTAGAGGAGGCCGGAGGCGCACGCAGGCCCGAGGTGGGCGCGCGGGGCAGCCCGCGGCCCGCAGGGAGCGCGCGGGCCGGAGCCAGGGCCCAGCCTGGCGTCCAGACAGGTGATCGGCGGTGCGGCCGCGGCTCCGGCCTCGCTCCGGGGTCCCTCCTGGGGCTGATGCCCGCAAATATGCGGAATTACCGGCCAGGTCGCTCCTAAAGCCAGCGCCGGGGATCCAGCGCGGCGGCGGCCAGGACAGGAACGCACCAAGGAAGAAGCCCAGCCCCCGCCCTCCGCCCCTTCCGTCCCCACCCCCTACCCGGCGGCCCAGGAGGCTCCCGGCGCGGCGGGCGCGCACTCCCCAGCCTCCTCCTCTTCGCGGGCGCCGCACTCGCAGCTCGCGCCGGGCGCGCTCCGCCGGCTCCCTCTCCGCGCCGCCCTCCTCCGGGCCGCGCTCCCTGAGGGATGGTACTGAATCTCGCCGCCACAGGAGCCCGGCTGGAGCGCCCGCCCCGCGGCCTCGCCTCCCCGCCGAGCCGCCAGCGCCTCGGGACGCGATGAGGACCTGGACTTGCTTGCTGCTCCTCGCCTGCGGATACCTCGCCCATGCCCTGGCCGAGGTGGGTGCCACCCCCGCGCCCCAGCCCCTTCCCGGCTCCCAGGGCGCACGTCCCCCGCGGCCCCCTGCGGGCCAGGGCACCCAGGTTCTGCAGGGACGTTTGATTTCTGATGGAGGTTGTCTGTTTTTAAATTTTCCCAACTGGGTTCTATTTTCTGCCGTGCCCAAGTGTGTCTGGTGAGTTTCCAGCGTGTTGCGTCGCTCTGCCTCGGAGGGACGGGGGAGCGGCGAGACAGACGAGTGGGGAGAAAACTTCGCGGGGCGCGGGCACCTCCCCGGGGAGGGGCAGCCGGGGCGCGGCAGTGAAGGGGGTGTGAGTGAGCCTGCAGAGCCTTGGGCGGGCAGCGGGGCTGCGGCGGAAGCCCAGGGTGGGCACTGCCGCGCGGCAGCCCGAATTCCTGGTCTCCGATCCCGGATGGGCGCCGGGCCGGCTCAGTCCCGCCTGCCCCGGGCCTGCTTACAGGTGGCTGAGCAAGGCAGCTGGGGCCGGGCCTGCGCCCGCGCCCTCCCACCACCGCCGGCGTCCCCACCCCCCACTCCAGGTCCCCGGGAGCTTAGCTGTGATGAATGACTTTCCACAGCCCCTGTCGTGGGAACTTAGTGCTTGAGCCCCCTCCCCGAACCCTTACTCCCTCTAAAAACGTGGAGGGGAGGGTGGAGGCAGAGTGGTGGGAATGGGCTGGGCTGGCACGGGAGAGCCGGGAGGTGGATATTTAACCCTAGCTTGCCCTGCAGCCTCCCCCAGCCGCCGGCTGGATTTGGGTGCCCTAGTCGACGCTAGGGCCGCGGCCGGGGTGGGGCGCGCGTGCCTGTGTGGCGACGGGAGACCCTCTCCTCTGCGGACTCCGCCGGGATTCTGGGGCGTGAAATTTAAGACCTTGGCTAAATTAAAGTGTTGGGGCTGCCGCGACTTTCGTCGTCGACCCGTGACGCATTTCGATTCGCTTTTTCTAGATGTCGGTCTCACTGTTAAACCAGAAACTCCGGAGCCCCTCGCTGCCCCCAGACCCCCGTAACTGACACCCGCAGGGCAGGGCTGCTGACTTGTGGCGGGGTGGGGGAAGGGATTTTGTTCCGATACGTAAAAGCAGGGTGAGTGTCCTTTTGCAGAGAGTGGACAGGGATTGGGGCAGCAACTTGGGGTCTCACCACCCCGGGCGCTGACTGTGTGGTCTGCTTGCAGGAAGCTGAGATCCCCCGCGAGCTGATCGAGCGGCTGGCTCGCAGTCAGATCCACAGCATCCGGGACCTCCAGCGACTCCTGGAGATAGACTCCGTAGGTAAATCGCGCCCCTGCCCTTGGCGCGGGGAGGGCGCGGGCGGGGAGAGAGTGTGGCCGAACCGCCCCCCAGCGCGCGGCCGGGCCGGGCGCCGCGCAGGAGCGCACCGAAAGGTCAGAATCCACTCCCCGGCCATAAACGCCCAGGCGCATGAGTCAGGCGTTTCTCTTCCAGTCGCCACTTTCTCTCCAGCGGCTGCTGAGGGCTCTTCGCTTGCTCCGGGAATGTTTTTGCGTTTGAGGGAAACGCTGTGTGTCACAGAAAGTTCAGCAGCATAGAGGGCGCCCGGGCCAGGGCTCGGTGTGCGTCTGAGGAGCGCGGGTGGGCGCACAGCCCTAGCTTGTGCGCTGGGCGGTCCTCCTGGTGAGGCCCGGAGGGCGCGCGGAGCTGGCCGCACCGGCCCCTTTGTCAGGGGAGGCTGCTGGTGCGGTGCTTCCTTTGGGGCTGGGCCTCTGTGGCTGCGGGAGGCCTTTTTTTTTCACGACCCAATAAAAAGGCGTGCCTTGGACACATTTCTGGGGGCTATTTTTGGGGCTCACCCTCGGGGCCTGGATCTGAGCCACTTTAGAAAACAGTTTATTTGTAAACGCTGAGCTTTGAAGCAGTGTTGGGCTAGATCTGGGTAGCAAGGGTTAAAGGGGTTTTTGTGGTAGTGCTAGGGGTCTGTACTCCCTCAGGGCTGAAGAAGGAGATCTCCACGTCTTCGTGGCGCCCTTTTGCAAATTAACACTTGGCCTGGGGAACTCCATCCTCAGCGCTGACCAAGGAGATAAAGCCTGCGGGGAAGTTTCTTACTGGCTTGAAAAAGAGATTGGAGATGGACTTGTCAGAGTAAGGAAAGACAGCTGAAGTGAAGAATTTTAAGTGAAATGAAGATTTCTGTCTCCCTGCAAACTACTTGGGAAAGGGGGGTGGTGGGGGAATTAAGTAAAATCACATGGTCTAGTCATTTGGAAATTTGTACCTAATTATGGTGGTGGAGAGGCCTGCGCTGTTTTCATTGCATGCCAAAACCGTTTTCTAACAAGGCTGTGGGTTCTGCAGTTCCTTGACCCAGGAAATCCTTTGCCTGATCCTTATCTGGAGTAGGGTAGGGTTTCACTTGTAGATCAGAGCTGGGCCAGGGGAAATTTTGATCTTGTCCCTTGATGTGCAAGCCTGGGGCAAAGGATTTGGCTTGGGTAGCTGGGGAAGACACTGGTTTTTGCTGGTCCCTGATGGATTTGGAGTTTGGGGCAGCTATCTCCCAGAGTCTTGGCTGTTGAGGCCTTGGAGGACTGAGCTTCCCTCCTGTGGGTGTTGGTGCCACAGGGAAATGGGCCATTCACTTTCTGCCAGGACCATTCTTATTCCTGTCTCTGCAACTCCGCCTCTCCACCCCCTACCCATTAACATTTTAGCTTTGCTGTTCTATGGGGTTTGCTGACTGCATTCCTGACCTGGGGGCTTTTGGGTTGGGGGCCTAGCAAGGGTACACCTCCTGTCCTCCTAACAAGTGTCAGGTTGCCTCTAAGAGTGTGTGTGTGGGTGGGTGTGTCGGTGGGTTGGGTACCTTCCCTGCTGCAGTCTGCCTCCTCCCCTGCCCAGTGTGTGGCAGGGTGGAGATTCCAGTCCTGTACCTGTGTCAGGTGTTTGGGGTCCAGATGAGATTTGCCCAGAGCCCTGGAAACAGTGAGACCAACTCTCCTCCCTCTCCCTGTGTCTCAGTTTGGATATGGAGATCTTTTGGGACAGAAACCCCAAAGTGAGTCTCCTTTCTCCTGACACAGTACCCTACGATGTGGACACTAAAAACAGAAAGGTTCTATCTGAAGATAGGGCTGACCCCTGCACTCTTGTTCCTACCTGAAATGAGCCCATTGCTTCAGACTGCTTGCAGGATTAGGTTGTAGGTGGCTTTTGGTGGCCCAGACTCAGACAAAGCTGCCATCCCAGCCCTGACCTCCTTTCTAGGTCTAGTCAGAGGCATCCTTTATCCAGTTGGGAGCACTGTCCTCTGGTAGGAACCCATGACAATATAGGGGAGGGACCCATGGAGAAGGAGCAGAGTGCTGGGATAATCCAGTGTGACTAACCCTACTGCAGTCTCCAGGACTCTGGGGACAGGGAAGGTTGCAGGGTGCAAGGAGGAGGCTTTGAAGTGTCCCAGGCTTTGCCTAACTCCTCCCTTGAGTGGGTGGGGCTTTGTACCTGGCACATCCCATCCCCACGTGTAGATGAAGACCTCTTAACCCTGCCCCTCCTGGCTGCGTCTTGTGCTCCGCAGGCGTGCATTCCTGTAAGTGCCGGGAATGTAGTGAGCCTGGAGCAACTGGAATATGCACTGGAGAGGAGAGGGATGCTGGGTGGCTTTCCCAGGCTGTTTGGGCTCAGAGACCAGTGTGAGTCTTGGGGTGACCATCAGCCAGCTGTAGAGTTGGGGCCTGTTTGTCCTGTGTGGTGTGGCAGCCGGAGCTTTGTTCTCCAGAGCCGGCTGGCCGCGTGCCCTGGGTCATTGAGTAACTGATACATAAACATCCCGGCCACTCACACAGCCGACCAGGACAGGGCTGGAGGAGTTTCCCTTGTCTTGCATGATGTCTGTGCATAAAGACAAAAGGAAAACCGCCTGATTAATTGTCTTTAGAGAGTTTGGAGACAGCTTCCTGCTGCCCCACCAAGGATCAGTCTTGATCTCTTAAGTTCCTGCTTAGGTGGGGTCTTTTTCACCTAGCACAAATCCGAATAGCTCCTTGGAGTGTGGATTGGCTTTTGGTCTGTGACCACCCAACTTGATGGGCACAAGAGTGGGCTCATTTGAATAGGAGCTTCTCCCACTCTGTCTTGTATAAAGAAGTTATAGTTGGCCATCAGCAGCACTGATGAGCTGTTGGGGCTGTGTCCTCTCTGAGCATTGAGCTGAGCCAAGAGGCCTGACCTCTTGAGGTGAGGGCCCACTTCACTGGGCCGGCTGGGCCCATCCCCAGCCATCTGCCCTTGGCATGTTCATTTTTCTGGTGGGTAATACCTGACACCCAGAAGCAGCTGACCCAAGCACAGCTGTAGCAAAGACCATAGTTGATGCCTATGCTAAGTTTTACCTTGAACTGAACCCCTGGCAGTTTGATTTGGTGGTGGCAAGATGACCACCACCAGAGCGTGACTCACAATGTCACTTTTTTGTGAGAAAAAAAAATACTCCTTGTAATGGTTGATGGGAAATTCTTATTGCATGAGTAGTTTTTTTCTGATCTTATTTTGAGTCTCAAAAAAAGTCAGTGGTACTGGAACATTGAATCATTTAAATGAAAAGTCGATTTCCGCTCCGACTTAGCCTTTGCCATTCATACTTTTTTTTGGTACCAGGGATCAAACTCACGCCTACGCTTGCCAGGCAGGTGCTTATGCCACTGAGCTAAATCCCCAGCCCTGCCATTCATACTTTACTTGAGTTTTGGTTTTCATTTCAAATGTGCTGGTTTAAGGCATCTCTGGAGTGGAAGAGGCCTAGACTTCTTCATTTGGTTTGTAGACTCTTGGTGCGTGGGAGTGCAGGGCAGAAAGGACCTTGGGTTGTATGTCCCATGCTGGGTTGGGACCTAAATCTGGGCTGGTGACTGTCGTGTCACTCATGCTTCTGGAGAGGGAAGAAAAACCACAAGATGAGAACCCAGTGAATTTGTGAGTCCTGTCTGTTGGGCACATATCTCTGGATTATTTCCCCTGGAAGCAGGATGGAGGAAACACAGGAGATGGGCAAGGAGGCCAGGTCGGACTATGTCAAGCTTTTGGGTTCACATAGCAGGTAGCGTGCCATGTGTCCACCTCTACCCAGAGATCAGAGAGGTCAGGGAATTGGGACTGTGTGCTATAGCCCCCTTGCTCTGTATGGAGCTGTGATGTCCTGGGGGGCGGTTGCTCTGGGTTATTGTGACACCTTTCCTATCCAGTGGTGGCTTTTGCTGCAGGGCATGGTTGGTTTCAGGTGCAGGAAGCTGCCTGCTTTCCTTCCTGTCACTGCCCCCTTTTCTGCAGACACTCTGGACCGCTGCTCAGGCTGGTGGCCACTCCTCCCTTTACACTCTGTGTGCAGCCACACCTCTTGCATTTTCTCATGGCCTCTGGCCCTCGGAGCAAGCTTATTTCAGGAACTGGTCCGGCCTGGCTCATAGCCCAGTCGGGAGTTGCTTCCAATGCCCCTCAGAGGTTAGGATGCTCCATGGAGGCCTAGTTTATGGAGGGGGCGGGCCCTCATGGATTTGGGGTGGTGGTTTTGTTTCCTCCCTGACTTGGTTCTGTCCTTACTGAGCTTCCTCAGAGGAGGCCATCCAGAGCCCCTTTCCCAGTAGGCCTGGCTGGAATTGCTTGATTTTGGGGACTTCTGTGTTGATGAGACATTTTTGGCTTGGTGTTTTCTCCCCTGCACGTCTGAAGAGCCCCTGTGGGAAGGTAGGGTTGGGTGTCAGGGGTGAGGACTGTCTTTTTGAGGGCCTGGTGGACTGAGTGTCAAGGCTATACTGAGAGCCCTTGCTGATCCTCAGGGCAATGCAGGTCAGGCCTGGGGTACCACGCAGGTGTAGACAGCTGGTCACATGTTCTCTTTCTACTTGTAGGAACCGAGGATGCCTTGGAGACCAGCCTGAGAGTCCACGGGCCCCATGCCACTAAGCATGCTCCCGAGAAACGACCTGTACCCATTCGGAGGAAGAGGAGCATTGGTGGGTGCTGGGCCCAGGAGGCTTTGTTGGGCAAGGCTCTCCATAGTGGCCTCCAATAAGCCACCCCACATCTCTCTTCAAACAAAGGCTAGGCCTGCTCCTTTGGCTCTGGCCTCCTGCCCTCTCTAGAGGCGCCCTCTGCTTCCACGATGTGCCTCCCGTCTGGCCTGCTCCTCATTGAGTTGTAGTCTGGGCCAAGAGTTTCCAGGAGAGAAGAGCTGTCATAAATTCCTTAAGTGCCCAGTCTTGTTGGGGCCTGTTTGTAAGGAGGCCTCGCTGGAAAATGTGGCTGAACCTAAGTTCCAGTCCTAATGTGGAGCCCCAGCATGCTCTCCACTGGGTGCAGCTCGGAGGCTGGGCCTGTGGGCTTCTCCTTGGTGCACAGCTGGTGGCCTCTTAGTGTCTCTTGTGAGCAGGTCCCTGGGTGGCTTGAGGATTCAGACTCTGCCTGCTCCTTGCCTTCCCACCCTCTGTACTCCCATGGGTCACCTGTGGATCTTTGGGTCTCAAGGCTGTCCCTCTGCTGGGAACCTTGCCCAGACCCCAAGTGTCTGTGTATATGTGTGTGGGGGCACATTGGTCTTAAGCCTGGTCCCATGGTTGGGTGTGAAGTGTTCTCTGCACTCACCGTAAACTTACTCTGCAGAGGAAGCCATTCCTGCGGTCTGCAAGACCAGGACAGTCATTTACGAGATACCTCGGAGCCAGGTGGACCCTACGTCTGCCAACTTCCTGATCTGGCCGCCGTGCGTGGAGGTGAAGCGCTGCACTGGCTGCTGCAACACCAGTAGTGTCAAGTGCCAGCCCTCGAGGGTCCACCACCGGAGTGTCAAGGTGAGCTGCCACTCAGCTAGCTATAGTGGCCTCCAGATTTGGTGTGGCAGAGGAGTCCTGTTCCTCGAGTCCTAGGGGACAGTCCAGCTGCTTGAGTTCCCTCTGGGCTGCCAAACTGAGGTCTGTAACTTCTGGCCCAGTTGTGGCTTTCAGGCTGGGTCTGCTTTCCTCTGGCCCCATGTGCCTTGGTCAGATAAGGGCTTCCTGCACATGGCTCAGATCCTTGGATATTGGTCTCCAAAGAACACAGGTAGAAGGCAGGTGCCCTAAGCATCTCTACTGTGAGGCCCCCTGGGGTGAGCCTTCAGGCTTCCATCCTGGGGCTAGATGTTTTGAGCTCTGCTCCCAAGAGTCTGGTTCTGGTTGGTCAGGGTGCTGTTCGTGTCCTGCATGACCCTCGGGTACAGAATGACTGACCAAACAATCGAGTGTGGGCAGTATGGTCCCCATCCTAGAGGCCGTGGGGTGGAGTTTTGGGCAGAGCCTGCTTCTGAGTTAGGGACACCTTTCCTGGGTCAAGGAGTCCCCAGAATTAAGTTGAGTATTTCAGTTCTGGGGATGATGCTAGAACCCACCCACTCCTGGACTCTAAGAAAAAACATTTCAGATCCTCCTACCCTGCTGAGGCCTTGGCTCTGGGGGAGATGCTAGGGAGCTCTTTCTTGTAAGGACCTATCAGCCAACTGTTTCATGTGTTGAGACATGTCTTGATCTTTAGGGCTTGTTTTTTGTGGAGCTCTTGGATTGAGTGATGACTTCCAAGGCCAGACATTCCCCTTAAAAGAGGTCAAGGCATCCCTGGGTCCTAGAGGCTAACATGGACCTCCTGTCTGCAGAGCCATGTGGTGGGGGTGATGGTGAGGTTGACCAAGGACTTGTGCCGTTGTCCCCAGTGTCTTGTGACCCTGGCCCAGCCTCTGCCTTTGCCTGGGTCCTAGGATTCTCACTATGGTTTGTTGGGGGTTAGGGCTCAGATTAGGAGCTGATTAGGGGTCTCCTAGTCTGAGAGCTTGCGATACTAGCTGTCTTGTCCTCTGGGGCATACAGGCAATTAAACCTATCTAACCTGTTCAGTGTGTGAGTGCGGGCCTGTCTTTAAATGGGTGAGATGCTGGTTATGAAGGAGGTTACTTGGAAGTTCTTAACCCATG
This sequence comes from Dolichotis patagonum, assembly GCA_004027295.1. Taxonomy (NCBI): domain Eukaryota; kingdom Metazoa; phylum Chordata; class Mammalia; order Rodentia; family Caviidae; genus Dolichotis; species Dolichotis patagonum. The sequence continues at coordinate 2,717 of PVJX010025934.1, read as the reverse complement.
GCCTCTAGTCTCTGGGTGCCCGCTGTTCCTACTCTTGCTTTCCCTGGGGTGGGAATGGGGAATGTCTGTTTCCAGCTGGGCAGTGGAGCCTCCTTCCCCAAAGGTCCTCAGAGCGGGCCATGACTTTACCTCACAGGCCTTGTCTGCCCAGTGGGGTTCTTGTCAGCCTCCCTGGCCACCACGTCTTGGGTCCAGAGCTAGATCTTCCCTAGCCTTCCTCTTCAGGAAGGCCTAGCCCCTGCCTACCCATTCCAGGTTTCAAAGACACATTTGGCACCAGACACTAGGGGCTCTGACAAAAGGGACAGGTCAGCAGGGATAGGAGGCCCAGTTGGGCTTGAGGCAGATGTGGGCCTGGAGAAGGGAGATGAGCCAAGGCGTCCAGACTTACCTGGAACTCAGAGCTGGTGTAGGTGATGTGGGTCACCTGTGATGAAGCTAGTCAGGAGGAGGGTCAGGTACCCCAGCTGGGAGTCATTTGGTGCTGCCAGTGGCTCCAGGTAGATATGCTGGGGTTTTAGCCGCTATCCCAGGTCAGCACTGGGGTCACTGTGGAGCCTGGGATGGGCTCTTCTTTTGTTTCTGAGGGAATCTAAGGGGTGGCCTCGTCCTGCACCCAGCACCCATGTCCAGCTTCCTGCGGCCTCCTCTGACCTCCAGCCGTGGCAGAGGTGGCAGGGCCCCAGGGCTGGCTGCTGTGTGTGCTCTGCTGGCTACCCTGGGAGCTGCTGGGGTGTCTGGCTTAGATGAAGCCAAGCTCCCCTGACTGCTTAGGCCTTATTTAGCTCTGCAGTGGGTGGGACCACTATAGGGTTGGAATGGACCAGCTCTGAGCCTCGTCTGACATGGTTCTGCCTGAGTCATTGCTGTTCAGGGAAGCCTTAGGCTGGTGTCATTTGGAGGGAGTTTTGAGAGTCAGGACCCAAGGCGCCTCATAGACATGAGGTTCACCCAAGTCCCACCAGAGCCCACTCGTAGCACTCAAGCTGCGGACTATGGCTGAGAGGCTGGACCTCAGGTTTCCAAAGGTGTGTGGTTGGTAGGTGCCCAGCCCAGGCCTCCCTCTTTGCCTTCCTGTGTGGAGTTGAGGGCTTGTTCTTGGGAGAGTTCCTAGCCAGAGCCCCAAATCTTGGGGGGATGGAGGTCTCACATCCCTCCCTGTGGTGAGAGGCGAAGTGTCAGCACCATGAGAAGGGTGTCCTGGGCCTTTGGAGGCCTTGGAGCCACTTTGTTCTGGCCTGAATGGGACACCAAGGATACAGGCCAGGTGGGCTCTTAACCCCTCACCTTCTGTACTTGTTTGAGATCTGGCTCTAGTCACCCTCCTGGGGAACAGGGCTCTAGCACTCTCCAGCTGGGGAGGGACCCCTATCTGGGAAGATCCAAAGTTTTAACAACAGCCTCAGAGTCTCTGGGGTGGGGTCATGGGCCTTGGGGTCAGGGCGCTGTTCCTTCTAAGTTCAGCCCCTTGAAGGCAGAGAGAAGGGTCAGGGACGCAAAGCTATGAAAGCACTGGGCACTTGTGCTTTCCGTGTCCTTATCTGTGCAGGAGCTTTAACCGTGTCTTCCCAGGTGGCTGTGATGGTCCTAGGGCTCTGCTCAGTCAGTGGTGGCTTTCTTCACCGATGATCCAATCCTAAAGCTCTATAGTGGTCAGGATGACCCTCCTGGGGGTTCTCTGCAGCAGCCTGGGGAACTGCTGGGCATCTCTTGTGTGGGGGTGGGGGGTACAGTGTGGCTGGGTAAGACCCTGGGGTAAATTTATGGGAGCACATGGGGGGCCAGGGCAGCAGTGGGTGAGGGTGTGACACAAGGAGGGACTTCAGGGACCTCCCAGGGCCTGGGAATGCAAGCAGGGGACCCTAGATCTTATAGTCTTTTGTTTTTTCAGACTCTGCTTTCATGCAAGAGATTTTTGAGAATTTAATATTCATAACGTGTTCTTGGGGGAAAAAATGTAGCCATTTCCTGGCCAGACAGAGGTGGCTGAGTGACTGGAATCCTTGCATTCCCAGTAGCAGGTGCAATCATAAATTGCTGTTTGTTTTTCTCTGATAAACATGGTCTGTCTGGAGAAAGAGTGGGTGACCAGGCCAGGCAGCCTCAGGGACCATGGAGAGGGCAGCATAACTGGAGTACTGAGGGGCTGCCCTGCCCGCCACACCCACTAGTGTCTAGTGAAGAGGAACAAGCCTGCTCCTTGCTTGAGGGTCCAGGCCTGGTGTAGGCTCTACTGGGGAACTAGGGGAAACCACAGTTGACCACAGAGGCCCTGCCGCCCAGACAAGCACCTGACCCAAGCCTGGCCTCAGAGCTCACAGCCCACCTCTGTTCCCCTGTCCCTGTGCAGGGTTTATGGCTGGGACTCCCCTAGAAGGGAAGAGGTGTTGGGCCTGTGTTGATTCTGATTCCTGGAAGCTGGGAGTACAGAGGAGGTCTTGGGCATGGCCTGGTTCAGTGTGGCCCCACTATTGTCTTAGGACTTCTTGAGTTTTATCCCAGCCTTTAAAGAGAGGGTCACTGGACCCTCCCTGATAAGATGGCCCTCATGCTAATCCTAGGACCAGGGAATGGGCCGTGCAGGATCCAGGGGCTGGAGCTGCTGGTCTGATGGCCTGTGTCAGCATTGACAGCTGTCAGATGGCTCTGCAGCCACTCTCCCAATTGTGGGTGTCTGTGTGGGAACCTCCTTTGTTCCCTAGGTGAGGATGTCCATG
>PVJX010025933.1:0-26353 GCA_004027295.1 Dolichotis patagonum | reverse complement strand
TAAGTAGATTAATAAAAGAAGGGCTGGGCACCTCTCAAGAAGACACAGACAGAAGAATGGAGGAACACAAAAGGAGGGAAACGTTTAATGAAGAATACAATAAAACCCTAGAATTAATGAAGCAAATTCAAAGAGATTATCAGTAAACTAAAGACTCCATAGAAAGCTGGCAAAACTGCTTGAAAGAAACCAAAGACAGACTATCAAAAATTGAACACAGGCTTGCAATGTGTGATCATGAAAAGGAAGATCTCTTAAAAATAACAAGGGAGCAGGCAGTAACTATACACAGACTAGAAGATGACACGTGGATCTATAATTGAAGAATAAAGCATGTGAATGAAGAAGCAGGAGTCAAAACAGAGGAATTGCAAAGGCTATTCACAGAAATGTAGGAAAATTTCCCAAGCATAGATAAAGGAAATGATATGCAGATGTATGAAGCATACAGAACTCCAGCCACCTACAACAAAAACAGAGCTACACCTAGACACATAATAATCAAGATCCCAGAAATTCAATATAAGAACAGAATATTAAAAGCCATCAGAGAAAAGAAACAGACCACCTATAAAGGAAAACCCATCAAAATCATGGCAGACTTCTCGACACAGACCATTAGGTCAAGAAGAGCTTGGAGTGAAGTAATTCAAGCCCTGAAGGAGAACAACCTCCAGCCCAGATTGATGTATCCTGCAAAACTCTCTCTAGAAATTAATGGAGAAGCAAGATGCTTCCAGGACAAAGAGGAACTGAGAGAATTTGTGACCACCAATTCAACTCTACGAAAAACACTGAGGGACATTTTAGAGAGAGAGAACAAGAATATGAGCATTTCAGGAACAGTGGCAGAGAGACCTCAGTGAACGGGGAAGACAGTGGAGTGGAACAGAAAGATAAACAACCAATGGCAGAAAAACAGAATAGCAGAAATAAGGCAGAGAGGATTGGCTGTAATCTCTAGTATAGATGGCCTTGAAATATTAACAATATACTGTTGAGACATCATGGTAACCATTGTAGATCACCTTGTATTGCAGTTTTATATGACTTTTTTGCTTCAAGCTTTTCTAGGAATTGTTTTGTTTTATCTTGCTTTGTTTTGTTTTTCACTCTTTTACAGAAAGGATAGATATACATGTAGAGAGTCATGATGTGTAGAGCTTATAAACAATTTATGAGAACCAACTATATAACACATGTTGATATGAACGACTACTTTGAAGAAAAACAGATACTACAGTACCCAGTGCTGATTCCATAATGTCATGATGTGAAATCCAGCAAAACTATCACTCTTTGTTAAAAGTGATTTTAGCTTGTTTTGTTTTGTTTAAGTTCAACACACATGAAGGTATGGACAGCTGTTTTGAGGAGAATGAGAGACACTATGACAGCCATTATCGGCTTCTCTATTGTCTGGTCTTGAAGACCTGAAACTCCCTCCTCGTCCTGCTCAGACCAATTCCATACTATGTTGTTTCATGTGAATTCCCTGTATGTGACAATATGGACAACTATTTGGAAGAAAACAAGCGTTAATACGATAGAGAGTGAACATCTCCGATTGTCTAGTTTTGAAATTTATGTCTCTTACATTGCTTTCTTGTGACCCACTTTGTTCTGTTTTGTTGTGTTTAATTTTACCCTTTTGATATAATTGTATGTATATTTGAGTGGGTAAGATGGATGCCCATATTGTTGTTTTTGTCAGATCGTGGAGCAGAACTGTTAACAGTCTCACTGTTTGAATGTCTACTTTACATGTTTTAATTTTGTAATTTGAACAACTATTTCCAAGAAGTCAGTATGTAATTTGTCAAGTAATAATTTCTTATGTTTTTTTGTTGTTGTTCTTTTCCTTCTTTCCTTGGAATTCTGTATTGTTGCTATCCTTTATTCTGTTTTTTTTCTCTTTAAATAAAATTAAAAAAATAAAATAAAAAGGGGATTTTCAAATATAATTAAGAATAGTGAGACAACTACCCCATGTGCTTTATGGGTTAAACAGAAAATGATTTAGATCATTTATACTCAGAAATGTCCTGGAAAGTGGGAGGTATCAAGTTTTGCTTTATTTCTCATGAGTGCCTTTATATGTTAAACTTCAACTTTTTTCTGTCTCTTCTTTAACAATTCTATTTGTCATCATGTACCTCACTAAATGACATTAAATATTTTGTCAACATGAATTTTTAATATATGAGAGAAGTATTTTATTTATCAACATTATTACTAAAAAGCATCCTCTCCTCTCAAACTGGGCATGTGTGCTATAGATTATAATGTTATCAAAATTATATTAATCAACTAAATGCTTACTAAACATTCATGATTGTGTGGACTGACTAGAAGTTTAATACATAATCAAAAACTCTTTTCATAAATATTTGCTGAATGAAAAATTAATTTTAACCTTCTCATTGCCATCTTTGTCTTTCTGTCTCTTTGTCTCTCTGTCCCTCTTTGTTTCTGTCTCTGTTCTGTTTCTCTCTCCCTCAAGCTAGTAGCTAATACTTTCTTGTATGTATAAAAATAATTTGTTTTTTTATCATTTTGTTATTTATGACAGGAAATTTAAAGGTACATTCACTTTGATGCCACCTAGTTACATTTTTACCTTTACACTTCTACCATTGGGAAGTGAGTTGATGGGGCTCAGTTCTGGAGTTTTGCAAAGCTGTATGATGCCTGGATTTATTAAAATAGATACTTTTTTCAATGAGTTCTTGAAGACAGAGAAATTGAGCAAGAATGTAATGTTAAATAGAAACCTTAATGAAAGTAATCTCTGAATGGTAGAAATTAAGCTTTTGGGAAACAAATGTATAAAAGCAGAATGCATATTTTTATTTTTGGCATCTATTATGTCAGAAAGGAAAAGGAAACATAGTTGAAACTTGTAACAATTTCCTCATCTGTTAAGCTGCAAGTGCAATATTACATTTTGGTTATGTAAGAATACTACATACAATTACTCTTCCCTCTAAGGATTTGTTATGTGTGGTGGACTCAGGAGAAGTTCCTCTTTTGGGGTTGTTCATATAATTACAGTCACACATTGGCATGCGAAAGCCCAACTGGCCTGCATTCCAAAGGATGACTCATCTTTCCGACCATTGGCTGGGAGGTAGAACATAGCTGTTGACTGGAACATTACATGACCTTCTTCATGAGCTTGGCTTCCATCAGGGTCGTAGCTAGATTTGCAAAAAGGGTTGTAGAAGAGTAAGTATTCTACGAATCCATACAGAACTTGCAAAGTTTCTTGTGTCCTAACTTCAAAAATTCACAATACCAATTGTCTCACCTTCTACTTGTCAAGGAAATCATTAGTGCAGACCAGATTCAAACAAGGAAAATGACAGGGGATGACAGGTCACATTATAGAAAAGCAAGAGGAAAAGCAAATATTATGCCATCTATCTTTAGAAAACAAATTTGTCACAATCTTCTATCAGAACATAGCATTTTACCTTCCTCTCATATACAGAATCCTCTTACTCCCAATGTCTCATCATGTCCAACTCCAAATCATCATCGACACTAAGTCCTGGGGAGTTAAGGTTTTGGGTCTGGTGAAGTTCTTCCAGGATAACTCCTTGGGGACAATTCTTCACTGTTGGTTATGTCTCTCTAAGGATGGCAGGGCAATACAGAAACATGTTGAGGGGGCCAGGATGTTTATACCCAGTGCTGACCTATCAACGTGGTGTCGTCTCTGTGCCTGCAAATGTTTAATGCTGCGTCTTTCTCTGCATGACCTTTGACGGAGTGCTCAGTCTTCTCCTTTACGGTCTCTCCAGCTACAGTGCTTGTTTCTGGCCTGTCCGTTGCTCTCTGACTCACTCTGTAGGCTGTAACTTGTCCTCCTAGCCAATGTTTTTTAAATCAGGAATTAAAAATAAGCAGTGGTTTCTGGCTTAGTTTAGCAATACAGAGCATATCTCACTTATCCCTAGCCTAAACCTATGTACAGTATGGCTTAACCAAAATGATAAAGGAGCTTATTGTTTACGAACAAAGGGAAAGTGCAACCAACTGACTTCCTTCTGGTTTTCCCAAGTTTGATATTATGGTGAAACAGTTTCACTAAACATTTTCTTCATGGAGAAAGAGTGTAATTCACTGGAAGTCTAGGAAGTGTTAAGAGCTTTTCTTTGGCTATGGTTCAAATTCATAGAATCTCATATTTCCTAATTCTTGAAGTGGTAGAGTGGGGCATCTGGGTTTGAACACATTATCCAAAAAGAAAATAAAGGTTATGTTAGCTCTTTTGGGTCTGTTGTGTGCATATTTACACATGTCCCTATTTTTCCTATTTCCCTAGTTCTTACCTCATTCAAGGTTTCACTGATCTCTACCCTTAAGGCCATTATGAGTAGAGAGAGCTCATCTTCCATTTTCTTGTTTCTTCTCAAAGTCCAGGCCAGTAACAACAGTCACAACAAATTTAGCTACTTTATTGTACAACCACTCCTACATAATAAAAGTAATTTTAAAAATCAGACAATGTAGAATTTAAACCAAAAACACTAATCCAAAGAGACATAATTTATATTTGTAAAATATAATCAAGAAGATAAAATAGTGACAAACATTTAGATACTAACATAGCACTAAAATCCACAAAATTAAGCCTTGAATAGAAATGAAAGGAAAGACACTAGAAGTGCAGAAAACAGTGCAGTCAGATTGCGGGATTTCAAATAATAAAATAACAATAATAATAATTATATAAAGGATTCTAAAAGAGTTAACTCAAATGATTTAGCTTCCATTATAATAAAACTTATGCACCACACTTTCTGATGCCTCTCTTTGTTGCTCCTTAGCCCAGAAGATCCTTCCTTGCTTCTCTACCTGTTCATTTGTAAGTCCTTTGTCAACGATCATTTTCTCGGTGTCACTCTCTTCACACCAGCGGTTAGCATCATATCTTACATACGTGTGTGTCGTAGACTTACTAATTTAATTGTGCTTTGAACTGTCTCTGATTTTCTATGTTGGTTTCTGATAGATCATGAGAGCAACAGTCATCTTGTTTTCTTGTTTCCCCAGTACTTAGCACACTGCCTTGTGATGTGAACACTCAGGGTTGATAGCTGATAGTATGGTAATGAAGGATCATCCCTCTTATTAGCATAAAGCAAGGACAGCAACAAGAAGACCGTTTAATGTTAAAGCTTGCAAACAGCTGGTCCGTGGATCCAACAGCGGGTCCATCTTCACTGAGGTTATTTAATTTCTTCTCAAAATAGCTGCGTTGTCTGGAGCGCTATCATTTCCCATCCAAGGAAATGACATCAGAAAGAAAAATAAAAAACAATCAAACGGAGAATGAAATGAACTCAAGGTATTTAAAGACTGGGGTTGTCTAGGGAAGATAAATATAGTCCTGACAACAAAGTAAAGCGCTATCCCCCTCAACTAGAGCAAAGCATCCAGATAAGCGGCGACAACGGAGCTGCCTCTGCCTCACAAGCCAGTGTGGTTTGAGGTGTGTCCGCCCCCACGCATGTCCCGGGAGGGAGCTGTGCTGCGGCAGCCGAGAATAAGCCAGGCTCTGTATGGAGCACAGCTGTCCCTGAGCAAACGCAGCAGATACCTGTTTGGCTTAGATCCTGCCCTTTCACCAGAGCAGCCTGGGGCTGAAGTGTGGGTGGGGAGTGATCTCCTGAAGACTTGCTAGTCTCAGTTAGCACCCTGGTTGTGGAACCCTTTCTGCATCAACTTGCCTCTGTGAGTAGGAGGGAAGAAAGCTTTCTGCTTCAGTTGCTCTGTACTTAAGTCAGCCCACGGATGTGGGCACCTCCACTTAGCCTTCTGATCACCCAGTTTTATTATGGTGGTGACAGAAGGGAATTTTCATGAAGAGTTTTACCAAGATACTGTAGAAAGCAAGAGAAAAAGGAAAGCGGGGGAGCTTGGTAGCAAAGGCAGCTGAATGCAATTTTAATTCCTTGTTTCTTTTAAGAAGGATTCACCGAGGGTTGACTTGTGAACACCTCTCTTAAAGTTCTTTGGAGGGATTTTCAGAAGGGTAACAGCAGAGCTAAGTCTTGGCTGCTCACCTGGCAATCAGGAAGGTGGGTGGCACCCCAGATTTTCCAGGCAGAGAATATACAAAAAGCAAGCAAGAACGTGGCGTACCTGATGGAATGGTAGAGAATTTGGTACAGCCCATTCACAGCTTTGCGAAGGGTTCGTTCCATCCTTTTCCATGCTTCTTTAGCTGAGACACAGGCTCCTACGGGAGCCCAAAAGTTAAATGCAAGCTATGAAGCAATTATGGTAAATACTCCTATTTCATCCTCAAGCATATTTTGAGTATTTAGAAATCTTTGTTGTATCACAAAAATCATAAAAATAATCAAAGTATATAGTCTTCTCCATGTTAACCGGCCTTTCTAAAAAACAATCCAGATTATGTGCAGTAAGTACTCTTGTGTTTTGGGCTAGGGAGATACGTGCTTTTATTACTGTAAGTTAACATAAAATATTTGCAACAGTTGTAAGCACAGATTATGCAAATTTTATTGGTTTTTGTGGCCAGAGGTGGTCTAAGGAGAGAATGAGCAAGATAGCATATTTAATTTCTTAGTGATTCTTTGCATTTGTATTTAGCTTTACCAACTTCCACAAGCAAGGATTTATTTTTATAAATGAGGTTGTAAACTTACAAATCAGTGTCTGTTTATCAGTTGTGGTAATCATGAAATACTTTGCCTTTAAAAATTCATTTGAATTTCAGTTATGCGTGAAACATAAAGATAAAATCAAGAAAAATAAATAAAATGACAGAAACTCCAAACAACCTGCAATTGCTAAGGGTTGTGATAGACATGTTACTGTGTTTGAGGCTGTGTGCTGTGAATCTGGCCAGGGCACACACAATGGATGTAGCCCAAAGCCCAAAGAGAGAAGCAGAAAGTGTCCATTTAAGGCAGGAACAAGATTTATATTCTTAACTCAGAGTATAAATTTACTTCCTGGGAAATGCAAGTGAAAGTAAAATGCTATGCTTATGTGAGCCCTGAGCAATAATTACATGAGCCAATCACTCCATGTGATATTTAAGAATCAATTAGATATAAACCATTTCTATCCTAGAGCCCACAGTCTGGTTTTGACAGCTAAAAGGTAGCATATTTAATCAGTCACTTAATAGTCCACTTAAAATAAAGCTTATTCTTTTTCATATTTGTAATTTTTATAAAAAATTTTTTATTGTGGTGAGACAGCAGCGTGGACTCCACATGTCTTTTAAGGTTATAAGTGCATAATACAGATTGCTTACTATCTATACAGTGTTGGATAGTGGATATCTAGAGCTTATTCACATTGTATAACTGAAACTTTATAACTGTGAAGAGTAACTACTCATTTTCCCCTCCCTCAACACTGGCTACCACCTTTTGCCTTTCTGCTTCAGTGAGTTTCACTATGTTAGGTATCCGATTATAAGTGGAACCTTACAACATTTGTTCTGTGACTAATTCATACACTGAGCAAAATGGCCTCCAGGTTCATGCATGTTGTCAACTATGACACATTTTCCTTCCTTTTAAAGATGAAGATTCCACAGTTTCCTTGTCTGTTCATACCTTGACAGATATGTACATTGTTTCCACATTTTGGCTACTGTGAATAATGCTGCAAGAGCACGGGAATGGAGGTATTTCTTTAAAATCCTGAGTTCAATTTCATTGAATACAAATTCAGAAGTGAGAAGGTTGGGTCACGTGGTAACAATAATTTTAATGTGACATGGTGACCACACCACTTTACACGTCTACAAACTGGGACCAAGAGTTGTTTTTTTTTTTTGCCACATCCTCAACAACACTTTGTCTTTTGTTTTTTGGATAATAGCCATCCTAGCAGGTGTGCAGTAGTGTCATGTTCAGGTTTTGATTAGCAGTGCCCTGATAACCAGTGATGCTGAGCACATTTTCATCCATCTGCTGGCCCATTTGCATGTCTTCTTTGAAGAAATATCTATTAAAGTCCTTGCCCTTTTAAAAATTGGGCTATGTGGTTTTGCGCTGTTGATTTATAGAAGTTCCTTGTAATATTTAGGATCCTAGTCCCTTATAGACTTACAATCTATAGGGATTGGAAGTATATTCTCCCCACTGTAGGTTGCCTTTCATTCTGCTGTTTCTTTTGCTGAACTGAAACTTAATTTGATGTAGTATCATTTGTCTAATTTTGATTTTATTTTGCTTGTACTTTTTGTGTCATATCCAAAAGAACACTGCCAAGACCGATGTCTTCAATATTTTCATCCATTTTTATTTCAGAAGTTTTGTTTTAAATTCAGAAATTTGAAAGCTTATTTCATAAGTTTTAATTTATTTCAAGTTAGTTTTTGTGTATAAAGTAAGGATCCAACTTCACTTGTTTACATGTGTATTATCCAGTATTTGCAATACTAGTTGTTGGCCCTCCTTTCCTAATTGTGTATTCCTAACACCCTTGTTAAAAATCAGTTGACCACTGATGCACAGATTATTGGAACCTCCATTATTTTCAATTGTTCTATATGGCTGCATTTATAACAGTATAGTATTATATTGTTCTCATTACTCTAACTTTGAAATCTGTCTTTATTTAGGAGTGTGCTGTGTTTACAGCTTTGTTCTCTCCTGATTGCTTTGGCTCTTCAGGATCATTTGTAGCTGGTTACATATAAATCTTAGGATTTCCTCCTATCTCAGTAAAAAAGAAGAATCAAGATTTTGTCTGAAAGATTTTGATAGGGATGGCACTAAATCTGTAGATTACTTTGAGAAGTATTGAGATGTTAATAATATTGTCTTCTGATCCGTGCATAAAGAATATTTTCATTTATATGTTTCTTCTTTAATTTCTTTCATCAGTGATTTACAGTTTTCAGTATACAAGTCACCCCAGTTACCAAATTCCTAAACATTTGATCCCATGTGCTGCAATCATAAGTGAAATTTATTTCTTAAACTTCCTTTTGGGATAGTTTATTTTTATTCTACAGCAACAAAATTGATTTTTCTATGTTGATTTTGTATCCTCCAGCCTTATTGAATTTGTTTATTAATTCTGACAGCCTTTTTGTTGTTAAGGTTTTCTTTTCTATGTTTTTTCTTTACTTCTAATAATACATGTTTGTAGTGCGTAACGATTGTATTCATTGTGGGAATTCATAAATGTACATAACACATTTTAATTTTTCCCCTTCCCTCCACTCCTTTTTATTTTTTGCATCATAAAGATCATATTATCAATAAAAAGAATATAATTTAAATTTCTGTCCAGATTATATGCCTTTTATTTTTTTCTTTTGCCTCATTGCTCTGGCTGGGGCTTCCAGACATATACTAATTATGGGCTTTTCATGTCAGGCTTTTATACTATTAAGGTAAATTTTTTTTATACCACTGATGGACAAGTAGCTTGTTTCCATATCTTGGCTAAGGTCAATAATTCTGCAATGAAAACGGAGGCACAGATATCTCTCTTCAAGGTCTGAATTTCATTTCCTTTGGATATATACTCAGAAGAGAGTATTTTCTCTCAATCCGTAAGTTATCTTTTGTGTTTTCTTTTGCTGTGTAGAAGCTTTATAATTTCCTGCCCTCCGTTTTGATTATTTTTGTTGCCTGGGATTTTAGTATCATATACCAAATATTTTTACCAAGACTAATGTCAAAGAGTTTTTTGTTATGACTTTTACAGTTGCAGGTTTTGCATGTGGGTATTTAATCAATTTTTAATTGAATTTGGTATACAGTATAAAATAAAGGCCAAATTTTATTCATTTGAATATGGCTATCCAGATTTCATATCACCATTAATTGAAGAGACTTTCTTTTCCCCAGTGTATATTCTTCATTTCCATTTTGAAAACTAGTTGTTGGTATAAGCTTGGGTATATTTCTGGTCTCTCTAGCCTATTTCATTAGTCTATTTTTATACCAGTACCATACTTTTTATGTCAGTACTATAAATTTTATTTAAAAGTTTGATATATAATCTGAAATCAGGAAGAATGATACTGCTAACTTTGCTTTTCTTTTGTCACATTGTTGTGGCTGATTGAGATTCCACACATGTTTTAGGGTCTTTTCTGTTTTTATTTCTTTTTTGGGGTGTGTGTGTGAAATATAGCATTGGTAGTATCAGAGGAATTATGTTCAATCTGTTTTTCACTTTAGGTAATACCGATATCTCAATAATGTGATATTTCTAACCTATGAGCAGAGGCTACTCATCCATTTATTTGTGTTTCATTTATTTTTAATCAATATTTCATGGTATTGGAATCAAATCCAGGACCATGCTATCACTAAGCTACATCTCTTGTCCTTTTTATTTTTATTTTTGATTTTGATAGAGAATCTATCAAAATTTATTTTTGATTTTGATTTTGATAGAGAATCTTATTAAGTTGCTCACAGTGCTCAAGCTTGCGATTTTCCTGTCTCAGTCTCCCACGTCATTAGTGTGTGTGTGTGTGTGTGTGTGTGTGCACGTGCCTGTGTGAAGTACTCATGGTTTTCTACATATAGGAACATGTGATTTAACAGAAAATAATTTTATTTCTTTCATATTTAGATTCAAATCATTTCTTTTTCTTGTCTGATTGCCTTGCTAGCACATCCCAATCAAGTGGAATAGTAGTGGTGAGGATAGAATTTTTATTTTTCACTGAGTCTTAGAGGAAAAGCTCTCAATTTTTCACATTAATTAAGATATTTAGCTGTTGACCTTTCATAAATGGCCTTTCTTTCATTGACAGATTTACTTCTATACCTATTTTATTATGAATGGATATTGGACTTCAGTTGACTTTTATGGGTCTATTAAGGTTATATTTGCTTTTTAACCTAACTTTATACCTCAAAGAACTAGCAAAAGGAGAACAAACTAACCCAAAGTTAGTTAAGGAAAGAAATAATAGATATTTGAACAGAAACAAAACCATGAATGGTACAACTATAAAAAACAACAAAATTGAGTTGGGCTTTTGACAGAAATATACAAAGTTGGCAAACTCTGACCTGGACCCAGAGAAAAAGACAATACTCAAGACGATTAAATAATAAACCAAAGTGGTGATATTATAATTGATGTATAAAAAACCCCCAAAAGCTCCCAAGGTACTATTATGAAAAATTTTATGACAACAATTTGGATAATTTACAAGTGAATACATTCCTAGAAACATACAACCTATCAATGTAAAGTTGAGAAGAAACAGCTGAACAGAGTAATAACAAGATTGAAGTAGTAAAAAGCTTCCAATAAAGAGCAGCTCAGGACCAGATGATTTATGGTTGAATTAATCAAATATTCAAACAAGAAGATATACCAATAATTATTTAATACTTCAAAATATACTAAATGAAATACTTTTGATCTCACTTTATGAGGCTTACATCACAGTGATATTAAAGCCAGACAAATACACCATAAAAATGAGCACTACAAGAAAATATTTCTCATAAAGGTAGATGGAAAATCTTCAATACAGCACTAGTAAATCAATCCCAACAACACACCAAAAAGATTATATACCATCCCAGGCCCTGGCCACACACCCTGGTCCAATCCCAACACATGGGAAAAACTTGGAACTCCACTCCCAGGTGGTAAGACCACATCCTGCATTTGAAATCACCCTAAGACACACTAGAGGTACCTGTGGGCCTAACAGGCCACACTCAGTGAACTCTAAGCATCAAGCAGGGCCCAGAATCCAGCCCTGGGTCTTGATCTCATGCAACTCAATTCCAGTGCATGGGGAAGCCTGAGAACTTCTCTCCCAGGCAGTAAGACTACACCATGTGGCTGAAATTGCCAGAAGACACAAAGAGTCCCCTCGGTCCCAACTGGCCACATCCAGTGAGCTCCAATTGGCAAGCAGTTGCCAGCAGTCTGCCCCAGGAGCCAAAAAAGGGCCAGGTGATTGCCAGTGCACTGAGGAAGCTTTAAAACATGGCTCAAAACCCAGAAATATGCATGACTGCAGCCGGCACTGAGGAGCTCCATGCTGCCCTGGAAATATGGCCTGTGACCAGCAGATGCCCAGACCCAGGCCATCTGCCAGCCCTTCAGGGACACTCCCTACTTCCTGGACCTAATACTGCTGTTGATCTTCAGCTCCCACTCTTTTTCCAAGAACCTTGGACTACAGCAGATTAACTGTACTAGCTTGAAGGGAGATTCAGTGACTGCCTCACACAAACAGCTGATCTCAGCATGCTCCAGTCAGTGTAGTGAGTATGACCCTAAAACAGGGGTATACAGTGGGTAAATAGGGCCAGTAGTAAAGCTCTCTCCAACTAACTGCAAGACCTTGGTGAGTATGACAAGAGTGTGGGTGACTCCTTCCTGCATACAGAAAACATCACACAGAGTGAGAAGTGTGCCAATAAGGACTCCCCCATGAAGAAAATCAAAAGGGCTTATGAGACACATAGGCACACAATAGGGACACAGGAGTGCCTCAGCTTACACAAACACTATAGACAGGGAGGTTTGCTGACCTAGAATAACCTGAAGATAAAGTACTAGCAGGAACTAAAAGTTGACCTACATCAATACTACTAGGCTTGTCAGCCCAGGAAGAATGTAGGACTCACCCAACAGGCCCTGCAGCAGGGAGTCAGGTGACTAGCCCACCTACTCATTGTGGGACCCAGCAATTGGACAAACATTAACCTTACATTAGGATCCCAAGATATACACTATAAACAGTTGACCCTAGTGGAATTGAAGGACCAACTACTAACTCGAAAGGGGAGAATGGCAAAACAAAAAAGCAAAATGTGATCTGAAACATCTATTCCATCAGGAGTAAGTAAAGAGACACTGAAATAGAGGACTTCAAAAGTAACACACTGGAAATCTCTGAAAAGGCAGCAAGTGAAATAAAAAAAAAGACTCCATGAGGCTATAGAGGAAATAAAATTAGAAGTACTCTTCCATGTAAAGACAGAAATAATAACCTTAGTAAAGGAATTGCTCAGAGCAGCTAAAGAAGAAATAGACAAAAAAAGTACAGGAGCATGGTAAACTGATTGAAGCCTTGAATGAACA
Source organism: Dolichotis patagonum (assembly GCA_004027295.1). Taxonomy (NCBI): domain Eukaryota; kingdom Metazoa; phylum Chordata; class Mammalia; order Rodentia; family Caviidae; genus Dolichotis; species Dolichotis patagonum. The sequence goes on along the minus strand of PVJX010025933.1, from coordinate 13,270 downwards.
ATATAGAAAACAAGTATTATTCATGAAAAAAACTCAAAGAGACATCCAAGAAACAAAAAATTCGATTCCAAGCATGCAAAACTGAAATGAAGCTGAGGATGTGATTTCAGACCTTGAGGATAGGATCACAATTAGTGATCATGAAAGGATAGAACTTTTAAAAATAACAAAGCAGCATGAAATGACAATCCGGCAGTTTCAAAATGATGCCAAGAGAAACTATATAAGAATAATAAGCATCAGTGAAGATGCAGGAGTCAATGCAAATGACATAACTAGAATATTCACAGAAGTAATAGGAGAAAATTTCCCAAACATGGTGAAAAAAATCTGATATGCAGATAAATGAGGCATATAGAATGCCAAACAATCACAACCAACATAAATCTACACCCAGACACATAATAATTAAGATCTCAGACATACAACACAAAAACAGAATACTAAATACTAAAAGCTGTTAGAGAAAAGACACAACTCACCTATCAAGGAAAACCCATTAGAATCACAGCAGATTTTTCAGCACAAACCCTCAAGTCAGGATGACCTTGGCATGAAGAATTTCAAGTCCTGAAAGGAAACAACTTTCAACTCAGACTGATGGACCCAGAAAAACTTTCATTCAAATTTAATGGAGAAACAAGATGCTTCCATGACAACAAACAACTGAAGAAATTCACATCCACAAAACCAACCCTAGAAACAGTATTGAAAGACATACTAGACAGAGATAAAAATAGCAAAAATCCCCAGAACAACAACAGAAAGAAACCACCAGGTAAGCCAAGCAATTAAACATGGGGGAAAAGCAGAAAGCAAACTACTGGAACATACCATGGCAAAGTCAAGCCAGTACATATTAGTGATATCCATAAATGTACATGGTCTCAATTCACCTATCAAAAGAAATAGGATAACAGAATGGATCAAGAAACATGATCCCAAAATATGCTGTATACAAGAAACACATCTGACCCAAAAGGAAACTCATAGATTAAAAGTCAAAGGATGAAAAACAGTATTCCATGCAACAGTGCTATGGTTTATGTCATGGCCCCCAGGCCTCATGTATTTGCATTGTGCATTTGTGATTGGTTCATTGTCTAGTGCTTGGATTGGTGGTGTCAGTGCTACACCCTCTTGGGGGTGGAGCCAGGATGTGATGTAATGGCAGGAAGAAGTTCTCTCTCTCTCTCTCTCTCTCTCGCTCACTGGTTTCTGCCTTGCTGTTTGCAGCCGCCATGGACTGCGGCCCTTCAATGCCACCCTGCCTTGGAGCCAAATGAGTATGGACTGAAACCTCCAAAAACTGTAAGAAATAAACCTTTCCTTTCCCAACTTTGGGCATCAGGTATTTTGTCTCAGTGATGAGTAAAAAGTAACTAAGATGAACAGGAACCCAGAAAAAAGCAAGGATAACTATTCTATTTGCAGACAATGTGAACTTCAAACCTAAAATGATTAAAAGAGATAAAAAAGGTCACTATATACTCATAGGTGGAAAAATTCAAGAGGAAGAACTAACAATTATAAATATATATGCATCAAACCCAGGAACACCCAACTACATAAGACAGATACTAATGGACATGAAAAACAAAATATACAAGAACGCAATTATTACAGGGGACCTTAACAGCCCATTGTCACAAAGAGATAGATCAACTAGACAAAAAGTCAGTAAAGAAATAATAGAACTGAATCATACCTGCGAGCACTTGGATTTAGTAGATGTTTACTGAGTGTTCCACCCAACCACAACAGAATATACATTCTTCTCAGCTGCGCACAGGACATTCTCCAAAATAGACCATATATTATCGCATAAAATATTCTTAAGTAACTGCAAAGGTATTGAAATTATCCCATGCATAATATCTGACCATAGCACACTGAAATGGGAAATTAATGACAAAAGAAATTGCAAAATCTTCATAAATACATGGAAATTAAATAACAACCTTTTGAACAACCAGTGGGATATCAAATTAAATAACCTTTTGAACAACCAGTGGGATATGAAATTAAAGAACAAATAAAGCAACAACTACAATTCAATGAAAATGTGGAAACAATATACTGTAATCTGTGGGATGCAATGAAAGTGTTCTTAAGATGGAAATATATAAAAATAAATTGTCATATCAAACAGAGTGATCACAAATTAACAGCCTAATGCTTCATCTTAAGCTTCTAGAAAAAGAAGAGAAAGTTAAACCCAAAGCTTATAGAGGAGAGAAAATTATAAAGATTAGAGCAGAAATTAATGCAATTAAAACTAAAAAATGCAAAGAATTAATGAATCAAAAAGCTGGTTTTTTGAGAGAATAAACAAAATTGACAGAAGAAAAAGAAATACCCAAATTCATGCAATAAGACTGAAAATAGGGAAATTACTACAGATCCCATGGAAATTCAAAAGATCATGAATACCTACTTTGAAAATCTCTACTCATATAGAGTGGAAAACACAGAGGAAATGGACAGATTTCTAGAAACATATGAACTACCAAAGCTCAACCAAGAAGATTTAGCAATTTTGAATAGCCCAATATCAGCTATTGAAACTGAAAATGTAATTAAAAACTTACCAACAAAGAAAATCCTGGGTCTTGAAGGATTCATAGCTGAATTCTACAAGAAATTTAGAAAAGATTTGATGCCAATGCTCCTTAAACTCTTCAATGAAATTGAAAAGAAAGCGATCCTCCCTAAATCATTCCTAGAGGCAAGTATTACTCTCATACCAAAACCAGAGAAAGACCCAACCAAAAAGGAGAACTATATGCCAGCCTCACTAATGAACACTGATGCAAAGATTCTCAATAAAAAACTAGCAAATAGAATGCAGCAAATCATCAAGACGATTATACATCATGACCAATTGGGATTCATTCCAGGAATGCAGGGATGGTTTAACATATGCAAATCAATAAGTGTAATACACCACATCACAGAGCCAAAAACAAAAACCACGTGGTCATATCAAAAGATGCAGAAAAAGCTTTCGATAAAGTCCAACACATGTTCATGATAAAAGCCCTTCAGAAACTCAGAATACACTCTGTCTGCCTCAATCTTATAAAGACCGTGTATGACAAACCAACAGCCAACATTATACTAAATGGACAAAAACTGAAACCTTTCACTTTAAAATCAGGAGCAAGACAAAGATGTCCACTATCACCACTCCTATTCAATATAGTTCTGGAGACACTAGCCAGGGCAATCAGACAAGAGTGAGAAATAAAAAAGAATAAAGATAGGAAAGAAGTTAAATTATCACTATTTGCAGATGACATGGTATTCTATATAGAAGACCCAAAAAACTCCATTAAAAGACTACTAGAGATAATAAACAAATTCAGTACTGTGGCTAGCTACAAAGTCAATGCTCAAAAATCAATAGCATTCCTGTCCACAAACAAGAAACTCACTGAGAGAGAAATTATGGAAATATTGACCTTCACAATAATATAAAAAAAACTTATGAACCAACCTAAGAATGTAAAAGAGCCATATGCTGAAAATTGTACTATGCTAAAAAAGGAGATTGAAGAGGATATTAGAAAATGGGAGGATATTCCCTACTCTTGGCTAGGAAGAACCAACATTGTGAAAATGGCCATACTCCCAAAAGTGTTATACAGATTTAAGGCAATCCCAATCAAAATACCATTGACATACCTCACAGATATAGAGAAAACACTTCTAAAATTCATTTGGAAACAGAAGAAACCTAGAATAGCAAAGGCAATTCTAGCCAACAAAGGCAAGGCAGTAGGCATCTCAATTGCTGACTTGAAACTATACTGCAAAGCCACAGTGATAAAATCAGCATAGTACTGGCAAAGAAATAGACCTGAAGATCAATGGAACAGATTAGAAGATGCAAGCACAACTACAAAGACACTCAGTCACCTGATATTTATCAAAGGGGCTAAACATGTTCACTGGAAGAAGGATAGCCTCTTTAATAAATGCTGTTGGAAAAATTGGCTCTCCACATACCAAAGACTGAAGCTAGAGCCATGCCTATCACCATGCACAAAACTAGTCTAAATGGATCAAAGACCTAAATATTAAAACATAAACACTAAATCTACTGGAAGATAGGGTAGGCAGAGTCTTGGAGACATAAGGGTAGGCAGAGAATTAATGAACAAAACACATTGCACGGGAAACACTTCAAATAATCAACAACTGGGATCTCACATTATTGAAAAGTTTCTGCATGTCAAAAGAAATCACCAACAGAGTGAAAAGAAAACGCACAGAATGGAAAAGAATTTTAGCCAGCAACCCCTGAGACAATGGACTTATATCCAGAACATATAAAGAACTAAAACATATCAAGATCCCCAAATGCAAAGACCTTCTCCAAAAATGGGCATCTAAAATGAACACACATTTCTCAGATGAAGATATACAAATGGCAAAGAAATACATGAAGAAATGTTCACCATCACTGGTCATTCAACAAATGCTAACTAAAACAGCATTGTGATTTCATTTCACTCCAGAAGAATAGCTGCATCAAGAAATCAACTGATAACAAATGTTGGCAAGGCTGTGGGGCAAAAGAAACACTGCTCCACCGTTGGTGGGAGTGTAGACTGGTGCACCACTATGGAAATGAGTATGGAGATTTCTCAGAAGACTAGGAATAGAAGTTCCGTTCAACCCAGCTATTCCCCTCCTGGGTATTTTCCCAGAAAAACTGAAAAGGTCATATCACAATGATATATGTGCACCCATGTTCATAGCAGCACAATTTGTAATAGCTAAATCTTGGAAACAACAAAGATGCCCATCAACCACAGAGTAGATGAAAAAGATATATTTTTATACCAATGGAATATTATTCAGCTATAATGGAATATTATTCAGCTATAAAAGATGATATTGAGGTCTTCATAGGTAAATTGAGACTATCCTCATTAGTGAAATAACTAAGAATCATATTTATCAATATCACATTGTGTCTCTAGTGTAAAAAGTAATAAGAAATGTAGGAGTAATAAAACCCAAAATGTGTAATTGCTATTGTAAATAAGAGAGGAAAAGAAAGTGCTCTAGAGTATGTAATTGCATGTATGTTTAAGTGTGTAAGATAGATAACCATATTACTAAATTTTTGTTGGATAGTTGAACAAAACTGTTAACAGTCTCACTATTTGAATGTCCACTTTGTATGCTTTAGTTTTATAACTTGAACAACTATTTTTAAGAGGACAATATGTAATTTATCAACTAGTGATTTCTTACTATTTATTTTATTGTTTTTTAAAAATTCTGTATTGTTTCTATCCTTTTAACATGTTTTTCTCTAAAAAAATAGTAAAAAAAAAAAGAGATTATATACCATGACCAAGTAGATTTATCTTTGGAATGCAAAGAATATTTTTGAATACTAATTCAATCTTATTTGTTATTTATCTGTTCAATTTTTCTATTTGTTTATGATTTAGTTTTGGTAGGTTGTATGTTTCTAGGAGGTTATTTGCTCTAAATTAACTATTTTGTTGATGTATAAATTTTCATAATGTACTCTTATGATTCCTTTTATTTTTGTAGCATCTGTTGTAATATTCCCTCTTTCAATTCTGCTTTTGTCTTTTCTTTCTTAATCTAGCTAAGATTTCATCCATTTCTATTTAGATTTTCAAAACCAATTATTAGTTTCATTGCTTTTCTATTCCTTTCTATTATCCTTTTAAATTCTGCTCTATCCATTGTTATTTTTTCTCTAACCTTGGACTTGGTTGGTTCAATTTTTTTGATTATTTGGAGTTGTATATTGAATCTGTTGCTCTTTGAGGCATTTATAGCTAAAAAATTTCTTCCTGCTATTGTTTTTGCTATATCACATATGTTTTGAAATGTTATGTTTTCATTGGTCTCAAGATGTTTTCTAAATGTTTCCTAGGACCTTTTTTGGTGAAAATGAAAAAATATTTATTTTAGAGAGATGGTCTGGGCATCATTCAGAGTGAAGTATTGAAATTTTTTGTTAGTGCATTGCTATTAATTTACCCTTTCAGGTCTGTCAGTTCCTGTATAATTAGGTGCTATTGTATTGGCCATGTATACATTTATAGTTGTTGTATGATCACCATAAATTATTCCTTTTGTTATTATACAATGACTTCTTTATTTCTTGTTCCTCTTATTATGTAATGAGCTTTATCTCTTCTGACAATTTTGGGCTTAGCATTTACTTCTGACACAAGTCAACTCACTTTGCTCTTTTTTGGACACTTTTTTCACCCTTTTTACTTTCAACTTTTGTATACTTTTGATTCTGAAGTCAGTCCCTCATAGATGAAATATAGTTGGATCTTATCTTTAATCTATTTGGCAAGTCTGTACCTTTTGAATGAAATTTTTAACATAAAATCATTTAAAGCAATTATTGAGAAGTTGTCTTACTGCCATTTTGTTAATTTTTTTGTCTCTTTTAAAGTTCTTTTGACCTGCTTTTCTTCTCTTGCTGCCTTTATTTATGATTTTTTGGTTTTTCTATAGTAATGTGCTTTGATTCTTTCTCCTCCCTAGTGGATTTTTTACAAATATTTTCTTGGTGGTTACCATGAGGCATACATAAAACTTCTTATTACAGTCTATCTTACCTTGGTAACAACTTAGCTTTACTCACATTAAAAACTCTACCATTTTTCCTCTCTCCTCACACACTTTATGTAGTATTTTATGTTGCATATCCATTATCAAATATTAGTACTTTTAGTTATTGTTATAGCTCTGTGTTTTAAAGTTGTATTTCATTTAAAAGGGATTTATGGAGCACTATTCCATTATTACAATGTTCTGTCTTTGTGTATATATTTACCTTACCAATAAGTTTCATTCTTTCATATGTATTTGTGTTGCTTTTTACTATCCTTCTCTTTCAATTTGAAGAACTCCTTTTTAACATTTCTCATATCGCATGCCTAGCAGTGATCAGCCCCTTCAGCTTTTATTTGTCTGGGAAAGTCTTTACTTTTCCTAATTTCTGAAAAACAGTTTTTCTGGTAAAGTATTCTTGGTGAGCATTTGTTTACCTTCTCAGTACTTATGATTACATCTCACTACTTTCTAGACTGCAAGATTTATGCTGAGAAAACTTTTGATAGGCTTATGGGTTTACTCTTATATATGATAAGTTGTTTTAATCTTGCTATTTAAATTTTTGTCATTATTCTTAGATTCTGAATATTGGATTATAATGTATTTAGTGTGGACTTCCTTGGAATAACCTTACTTGACACATTTTGAGCTTCTCTTAGTTTGAATTTCCCCCTTGGTTTCTATAGATTTCAGCTGCTATTTATAAAGTAAACCTTTTCTCCTTTTTTGAATTCTATTTTTAACAATCTCATAATGCATAGTTTAGCTTGTTTGATGGTTCTCTCTAATTTACTTAGGTTTACTTCAATCTGTTTTAGTCTTTTTTCTTTTATTTCAGTGATTGGATAATTTAAGATAACCTGGTTCTAATCAAGTCTACTGCTGACTTCTAATAAAGTTTTAAGTTCAGTTCTTCAGTTGCAAAATATCTGTTTAATTTTTCTTTCTTGTTAACCAATTCTTTGTTAAGACTCTTATTTTGTTCACTAATATTCTTATTTTATTCACATATCACTATCTGTACATTGCTTAGTTTTCAAATTGTGTCTTTTTATAAGTCCCTGAGCTTGTTTAGGGTGACCATTTTGAATTCCTTTTTAGGCAGTTCATCAATCTGTGTTTTTAGAGAATTGTTTTCTGATTTTTGACTGTGTGTATTTTCCTGATTTTTCTTTCTTATTCCTTTAAATTAATATTTAAATTAATATTTGTGCTTTTATGATGTAGCATTAAATTAATATTTGTGGTTTTATGAAGTAGACTCTCTCACTGTCTTTGTGCACTCAGTTTGACTAGGAAAGTCACCTTGCCTTGTTTCAAGTCTTTTTTACTTTCAGCAGACTTTAATTTCTTACACTATCTTTTGTCTGATTATTTTAGTTCTGTTAAGTGATTTCTTTTGTTTTAATTAGCATAACAAATGCACTTTTAAGTGGTTCATTGAAGTGCTGGGTATGTTGGGGGCAAACTATACTTTGCCCTTGACCTTTTAAAGAAAGACCTGTAAGCCTTATAGATCTAGACTAGCTGAAGTTAGGCATATGCCAGTTTTCCTCAGTACTATCTGTGAGGCAGGGCAGAAACAGTGCATTCTGAAAAAGCTGTAAAGTTGGAGCCACGTTCTATTCCTCCCTCCCTGCTGATAACAGACACCCTGACTCTGTCCTTTTAAAAACATCCACAGAGCTGTGGTATTCTCTTTGAGTACGTCAGATGTCAGAGCTTGGACTCTCTGAGGGTTATCACACATTTGCATATTCCATTCCCTAAGAAGTGAAAGCTCTCTTAGTGCTGAGTGGAGGGAATGATGCAGGTAAATGGGGACAGGTCTTATCCACAGCGTAGCCCATCTCAGTTCAGTGTGCATTGGTGGCATTTTTTTAAAATTTTATTTTAAAGAGAATAAAACAAAAGAGGGCAGTACAGAGCAGATCAGAACAGGACAACATAGGCAACACAGTACTTTACATTAAGACAACCAGACATTAACAGTAGCTATCACAATATCTCTTTCTCTGCTATAGTTGAGCATAGTTTCAAATACAATAATATCAAACATAACAAAATAGTATAAGGCCATTCAAAGAGTGAAAGAATTACAGGGCTTTCTGAACTGAGTAACAGAAAATGATCAATGGGTACTATAATATCTCATTTTTGATAGAAAAATTTTGTTTAAACTATCACACATATTCAAATCCCAATAAGACACAATGTGGTAGATAGAACCAATGGTAGTAGAAGAATAGAAGCATGGTAGGACTTCTAAGAAGGATGATATTAAATCAGCAATAGCTGTCATAATGTTTTGTTTTCTTCGAAACAGCTGTTCATATCATCACTCATGATATAGTCAAACAAAACAGAATAAAACCATTCCAACTGATGAATGAAAACATTGAAAGGCTTCAAAGCTATGAGATGGGGACTCATGCTTACCATAAAATCTTATATACTCTTGTCAACGTTCATAACATCGGTGGTATTGCAGCGCCTTAATTTGACTTCTCATGAAGGTATTTTGTTGTATATATAGTTGTTAAATATGGGGTTTTGTGAAGGAATGTCACCAAGCACTTACTATTCTACTCTTTCAGGACCAAGAAAACTACTCTTAAAACAAAGTGTTTTATTATTACCCTCCCCTCTATTTCCTACACTCAAAGCCCACTTCCTCCAGTTTTTGCTTTCTCATATTCAACTGCCTTCATTACTTTGATTCTTGGGGCTTCCTCTAAATGCATACAGCCTTACTTTCACTATAATTACTTTTTGGACAAAGCAATGATAAAAACTCTGTGTTTCTATTATTCTTTCTCCATCACCCATTTCTTTAAAACTGGGAAGAGCCCAAAATGTGACCCAAAATGTAAAATGTTTATTTAGAATTCAGAAAAAATGGTAAATAGTGATAATGCTCAAAAATGTCTTATTACTAAAATCACTATTTTAAATTAAAAAAGAAATTTTTGTAAGGAGGTACATCATGAAATTCACAATCAATAATAAAATAAAATGACAATATTTTTAAGCTCAGTTTCAGGATCACATTGGAAGTTTGACTTCATAAAAAAGAAGAAAGTTGGATTAAGCACCATAATAGAGATAAGGCTGGACACTGGAACAACTAGCTGAAAGATAGAATTTCATTTAATCATTACAACTCTGCTGGAGAAAGACACAGATCTTTTGGGTTTGCTTACTTCATTTATGCTAAAACATCTAAAATTGGGTTATTTTCTAATATACTTGGTTGCAATACACCTGATGAAATTTTCAAAATATACATAGTTTTACTGAATATGTTATTAAGGAACATATAAACATAAATAAAAATAGGGACAAATCTCCAAAGAACACAACTCCTATAGAGGAAAATTCTATGACCACTAATCCTGCTTAATGTAGAAGAGCTTCTTTTTTCTTATTTAGGAACTTTGCCTTAAAACTTTTGTATTGTCAACAGAAAAGTAATATTGTCAGTTTAAAAGACATTGAAAATACAAATTTTGAAACTATGCCAAATGAAAAGGGAATTACAAATGGGCACTGTAGAATTTCTAAAAACAAAAATAAAAGTTCTATGTAGCAGAATATATTGGTTGTAATTAAAGCAGAAATCAAAAGGTGATTTCTAATCTTAAATATATGTAAAAGAACAGAGAAATACAAAATATCACACAGAAAGAAAAGTATAAGTTTATATGGCAAAATTTTATAAAATATAACAAATATTTAAAATATTGATTCTCTTTTAAACTAGTGAAATAGAGCAATAAACTTAATTTTTAAAAGGGCAAAATAACAAATACACAAAGAAATGAGAATTATTGAACTATTTTAAAAATCAGAAGGACTGCTCATCAGAATTCTGTGCAAATATGGTTGAAAATCTGGATCGGATGTATCCATTCTTAGGGAAGTATAATTTTCCAGAATTGTTTCTGCTAAAAAAGAAAGTTTAAAGGTAAAGTGGAGAAATTACCTAAGAACTAGTTCAAAAGTGAGCATGAGGACAAGGTATTTTTACAGGAAAGCATCAGCCAACTTTCAAAGACCAGGTGATCACAATGCTACATATTGAAATTCTCAGGCATAGAATAAAGGAAAAAAAACAAAACAAGACAAAAGTATCCTTCCAAATTCTTTTCAAGAAGTAAATATAATTCTAATGCCTATATTTTATACTTGATAACATATAGTAAAACTTCATGAAGTTAACTCACAAAAATGAAAACTATATGCTAATATATTTTGAATGAGTCAAAATTGGGAAAATATTAACAAACTGAATCCATATTAATAAGTGGCATATTGTGACCATGTGAAATTTATTCTCAGAATACATAGCTCATTTAGTATTAGAGAATTTATTCATTTAACTCACCTACTAATGGGTCTAGGGAAAAATCTTCTGATGCTATTCATGTATACAGAAAGTTCTTGAAAAAATTGAACATACACTCCTGATAAAAAAATACTCAGTTCAATAAGAATTAAAATTACTTCTTAACATAATAAAAAAGGTATATACTTCAGTACTTGATTATTTTATTTAATGGACAAACTATAGAAGTTTTCCTCTGAAGGAAAACTATTTTCTTAACTATTTAATAGTGTGTTAGAGGTTACTGACTGGCAATGTTGTGTTTCTTAATATGGATAATTATATTTGTATTGATTTTATAATTATTCCCTAAATCATATGTGTATTTAATGTATTCTTTGGAATATATATTCCATAATAAAATAGGAAGAGATGCTGCATAAGGAAGACACATGTACATGTATTTAATGGATCTGTTTGGTATAATTTATGTTCATTTGTATATTTAAGATTTGTGGCTGATCAGTATAAAACCAGATGTTCTCAGCAAAGTAAAAAAGTACCATAGATTCAAGACATGCAATGCGATACATAAAATGGTTCTATGACCTTTTTATTGCTTGTGATAAAAATTTAAATCAGTTGCAGTTGATGTATTGCTAAGAAGGAAAGCATAATTACTTTTGAGCTTGGAGTATAAAACTTTTATCTGCAAAAGACAACCAGTGGGGGTTTTAGCTAGGACATTTAAAAAACCTGGAGGTCATCACTCTCGTCCTTACAACAAAAAGTTAGACAAACTAAAAATTGGACTCATCAGAACTGAGTGTACAGGGAAGAACATCACTCTGGAATCTGAAGAGGCAGGCAATTCCAAACAGTCACACCAAGATTGGCCTACCTGGGACAGAAACTGTGGAAGGAACTCATATATAAAGTACATAAATGGTAATTTTGGTGCATCTGAAAAGGAAGCCTGTGGACTAATGTGAAAGTCACTTCTAGAAGCCTAAGTTTTAGGGATTTCCCCTTATAGTATGGGCATTACCTCCAAAAAACCATACAAGGTTTCATGATGGAAAACTGAGAAAGATTAATCTCATGAAAGATGTAAAAGAGCTATACAAGGAAAATTATAATACCCTGAAAAAGGAAATCGAAGAGGACCTCAGAAAATGGAAAGACATCCCCTGTTCATGGATAGGAAGAACAAACATTGTGCAAATGGCCATTCACCCAAAATTACTATACAGATTCAATGCAATCCCAATCAAAATACCACTTACATACCTCATAGATCTAGAGAAATCACTCCTAAAATTCAGCTGGAACCAAAAGAGACCTAGAATAGCAAAGGCAATTCTAAATAGCAAAGGCAAGGCAGGAGGCATCACAATCCCTGATTTGAAATTATACTACAAAGCTACAGTAATAAAATCAACATGGTACTGGAATAAAAACAGACCTGAAGATCAATGGAATAGATTGGAAGATACAACCACAACCACAAACCCACTCAACCACCTTATCTTTGATAAAGGGGCCAAACACGTTTGCTGGAAGAATGACAGTCTCTTCAACAAATGGTGCTGGAAAAATTGGCTATCCATATGCAGAAGACTAAAACTAGACCCATGCCTATCACCATGTACTAAACTAAAATCTAAATGGGTCAAAGATATCAATCTTAAAACAGAATCACTAAATATGTTGGAAGACAAAGCAGGTAAAAACCTCGAAGATATAGGGGTAGGTAGAGAATTCATGAACAAGAATCAAACTTCACGGGAAATACTTCCCAGAATCAATAACTGGGACCATAACTTATTAAAGAGTTTCTGCATGTCAAAAAGATTTCCAGCAGAGTGAAAAGAAAACCCACAAATTGGGAAAAAAATCTTAATGGATTGTCCCTCAGACAAAAGACTTCTGTCTAGAATTTATAAAGAATTTTAAAAAATCAGACCCGCGAAATTTAAAGACCCAATCCAAAAATGGGCATCTGAAATGAATACACACTTCTCAGATGAAGAAATACGAATGGCAAATAAATACATGAAAAAATGTTCATCATCATTAGTCATTAGAGAAATGCAAATTAAAACCACACTGAGATTTCATCTCACCCCAGAAAGAATGGCCAGGATAGAAAAAACTACCAACAACAAGTGCTGGAGAGGCTGTGGGGAAAAAGGAACTCTTCTGCATTGTTGGTGGGAGTGTAGACTGGTGCAACCACTGTGGAGGTCAGTCTGGAGATTCCTCCAAAAGCTGGGTTTGGAGGTCCCATTTGACCCAGGTATTCCACTTCTA
>PVJX010025932.1:0-26353 GCA_004027295.1 Dolichotis patagonum | reverse complement strand
CAGAGTAATTATACCCAATACAGGAAGTGCCAGGGGCACCATTATCCACCTGTCTGGAAAAAACCAGAAACATGACAAGAGGAAGAAACAAAAGGAGGTCTCAAGCCTTCAACCCAAGCAGCACTGGCCCAGAAGAGGTGAACACAGAAAAGATGGGTCTTGTAACCTGCAGTTTCTGAAGAAATATTACCTGACATAAAGAAATATCTTCATGAAATTATAAAAGAACTTAAAACAGAAATACTAGTAAAAATAATGGAAGATATAAGAAAAATAATAAAAGAAATGCAAATTATCTCTCAAGAAGACACAGATGGAAGAATGGAGGAGCATAGTAAAAGGAGGTAAACCTTCGATGAAGAATATAAAAGAATCCAGAATACATGAAATAGATTCAAAGAGATTACCAGGAAACTAAAAAATCCACTGAAAGCTAGCAAAACTGCTTGAAAGAAAGTAAAGATAGACTATCAAACCTTAAAGACAGGTTTGCAACTTGTGATCACAAAAAGAAAGATTTCTTAAAAATAACAAGGAACAAGGAAGTAACAATACAAAGGCTAGAAGAGAACAGGAGGATCCATAACTTAAGAATAAAAAATGTGAGTGAAGAAGCAAGAGTAAACAGAAATGAAATACAAAGGCTATTTACAGAAATAATTAAAGAAAACTTCCCAAGCATAAGAAAAGGACATGATATTCAGATATATGAGGCATAGAGAATTCCAGACAGCTATAACCAAAATGGATCTACACCCAGACATATAATAATCAGGATTTCAGACATTCAACACAAGAACAGAACATTAAAAGCTGTCAGAGAAAAGAAACAGATCACCTACACAGGAAAACCCATCAAAATCATGACAGACTTCACACAAACCATTGAATCAAGAAGAGCTTGGAGCAAAGTATTCCAAGCCCTGACAGAAAATAACCTCCAACCCAGACTGATATTCCCTTAAAAACTATCTGTCAAAATTAATGGAGAAGCAAGATGCTTCCATGACAAAGAGAAACTGGAGGAGTTTATGAACACCAAACCAACCCTACAAAAATACTGAAGGACATTCTAGAGAGAGAGAAAAAGACTATGGTTTCAAGAACAGTGGCACAGGAGGCTCACTTAATGGGGCAGACATTGGAATGAAGAGGAAAAGTAGACAACCAATGGCACAAAAATAGCATGGCAGAGATAAGTCAGAAAAGGTTGACCATAATTGCTAACATGGATGGCCTTGATTCACTAATTAGAAGAAATATAGACAGAGTGGATCATGAGATAAGGTCCATCAAGATGCTCATAAGAAATATAATTAACCTGGAAGAGGGTCTATGGACTGAAAGTTAAAGATGAGAAAATATTGCTCTATGTGACAGGGAACCAGAAAAACTGGAGGTAGCTTTTCCTTCAGCTGCCGCTTGGTTGGAAAGACATACCACTTTCATACAATGGAGAACTTCAGCTGTAAGGAAGGAAAACCTTGAGGCTCCTCCAGGTAAATGGATACAACCTGAGATCATGCTAAGGTTTAAAAAGGTTCAGAGCCACCTTGGTAAATAGTGGGTTGCCTCCCTAATCTAAAAACTAAAGGAGTTAGTGAGATACAAAATGTACAATGCACCCTGGGAAAGTGAAAGGGAGGAGTTGTCTAAATAGTGAAGACAGAGGACCTTGGTAATCTTGTATCATGATTTGAAACCCGTATTGTTTTTATCGCTCTGTTTAGTTTGGTTATATTCTGTTCCAGTTTGTCTAGTTGTACTAGATTTGATGACACGGACAGCTATCCCAAAGATAGCAGGATATATTATGACAACCATTTTTTATTTTCTATTATCTTAATCTGAAGCCCTGTATTGCTTTCACTGCCTTGTTTTGACTGATTTTATTTGAATCTGTTTTGTTTGATTGCTGAATTGTCTTGACTGATTTTATTTGAATCTGTTATGTTTGACAGTATCAAGTTTTAGAGTATAGGCAACTACTCTGAAGATAAGATTCACTATCATACCCATTCTGGATTGACTATTACCTTCTTTTGAAGTCCTGTAATGTCTCCAATGTTTCATTTTTATTGATTTTTGTTTTGTACTGATATGGTCAATTTTATTGTGCCTGATGATATGGGTAATTCTATTGAAGATAACAAGAGACATCATGATAACCATTGTAGATCACCTTGCATTTTGGTTTTAAGTCATGTACTATGTCCCTCCTTGTGTTTTGACTGAACCCATTTTGTTTTTTCTCATTTAATTCTATTCTCTTCAAAATAAAAAATAAAAAGAAAATGAATAATTATTGAAGTAAAACAATGGAACCAGGCATTTTATGCAGAAATAAAGGCATTCAAACATCCCTGCAGTAGCTGGCAATGTGGAAAAGACTGTTTTTGTTCAAAATAGGCAAAAAGATATGAAAAGTAGGCAGGAGCCAGATTATCTGAGTCGTCCTGAATCATGAAAAGGAATTTGAATTTCAAATGTATTGCAGTAGTTGTGATTTCCATTTCTATACTAAATGTGTTCATATTAGAGTCACAGTCTATAGGTAAGATATGTAAACACTGGGAAAGAAAAACAGACATTAGGGCTGTGAGAAATACAGGAAGATTCTGAAATGATGTTAAGGTTTTTAACAGGGAATGATTTAGAGTGGGTTTTCCATTTTACAGCTTCCTACCAAAAGAAGGAACATTCAGCACTACAATGGCAAAAGTTCTAAATAAAAACTAACTACCTTAGTGCTCTTTGAAAATCTGATGACAGAATTTGAAACAATTGTAGCAATTAAAATTAGGGCAGTACTTTCAGTGTATACTTAAGAAATCAGAAAATAATTTCAAATTTTGTGTATAAACTGTGATGAGATATCTGATTTACATCTAAAATACACATGCACATTTATGAGATAAAACATCCCAGAAAAGAATTAAATCAAATAAATAAACAAAAGACAGGTCTAATTTGCGTTAGTATTTCAGATACAGGAAACAGTTTGAGTTCAACTACTTAAAAGTCTGAAACAACAAACAAATAAGCTTAGAAGAGTAAAGCTGAATCTTCACATTTTGAATAGAATATATGAAATTCTTGGACACAATTAAAACTTACTTAACAAATGAAATGTCAGGACAACAAAATCCATTATTAATGGGAAAGAAAACCAATTTATAACAACTCAGATTTGGTTCATATGATGAATTATGTGAAAGAGAAATTGAAACATTATAACCCCATCTTAAGAAAGGCAGAATATGCTGGTGATAAATGAATGTGTATGAGTCTCATAAAGTCTGTTAAGAAAGGGCAAACAGGCCGGGAGTTTATCTTAAGGGCATAAGCACCTACCTGGCAAGGTCAAGGTGGCAAGTTTGATCACTGGTACCAAAAAAAAAAAAGTTAAAATAAAGGGCACACAGAGAACTCAGAATTGAAAACTACAATATTTTGAATTTTCAGGTTAATACAATGGAGATAGCGATGAAAGAATCAGTATATTTGAAAATGAAAACATAAATATGAGAGACAGAGAGAGAGAGAAAATGAATGAAATCTTAGAGCAATTTGAGATCATACCAAAATGTCCATGGTCTCCTATACTGAGAAACAGAGAAGTGGTAGTCTTAACAATTATTTCAGTGAATAATCACAAAATCACACTTTTTCAAAGATACCAATTTGCAAGTATAATAATATACTTTCATCTCTAAAAGAATGACCAAGCAAATGAACACATCTAGAAGAATATGATGAAACATTAAAAAATTTTCAGGGTAGCAAATCCTGAAAGCAACCAAAGTAAAATAACAAATTATCTATGGAAAATGTGTGGAAATATCTGAATTATTACTTTCTTCTCAATTAAATGTATGACTTTGGAAGACAGTGGATTAATATATTTTACATACTGATAGAAAAATTTCAGCACATAATCCTAGATCTATGAAAACATAATTCCAGGATAAATGTGCAGCAAATAAATAAAAAGAAAGCCAAAAGAATTTCTTACAGCAATTGTGCACTAAAGGAGTTGGTAAATAAAATTTCTCAGCTTGAAGGAAAATTTTACCAGTTGGAAATTCAGATGTTTAGAAAAGAATTAAGAACATCAGAAGTGAGACCTCAGGAAATTTAAAGTTATTGGAATGTTTTAAGTAAATGTATGACACAATGTGATTTATATTTTTAAAATAATTGATATCAGAAACTTTAATAATTTGATGATAAAGCTTGTAGTGTGAACACTAGATGAGAGGCTTTGTGAGAAATCCCAAAGTAAAAATGGAGCCTTAATTAATGCTGGTTCTGATGTCAACATTAGAATTGGTCCTGAGGCCAGTTATGATTGAAATTTCTATTAGCCATACACAGCCACCTGGATAGAGTACCATACCTCTTTGGGCTAGGGCCAGGGGAATGCTGATTTTGCCACTTCCTGTTGTGGTATAGCATCCTTCCTTCAGTGGACCTATCTGTTCTTCATTCATGCATTTCATCTAGGTCTAAAACTTGTCTACTTTTTCACAATTGTATTTAGAAAAATGACTTTTCTGCTTCAATTGCCAAACAACAAATACCTGATATTCTACCTCAGATTTCTTTTGATGTTAAGGAATTAAGTAACAATTTTTATTTTGTGTTCATAGTTAGTCTCTTTGCTAGTTGCACAAGTCTCTTTCCCCATAGACATTACATTTTCTTTATTATCTACACATTTTCTGTAAATCATACTACCTGGAATACCCTTCTGAAATACTAGAAAAATAATGCTCATTCAATAAGCATGTATCTGGAAGCTATTGTATGTAAACATGAGTGAGGTGAGGTTAAGACACACTTTGATAACAAAGAGTAATGACTTAGAAAACAAAAATATATTTCTCAATCATGTTAGGCAGTTTCTCTAGAGTGCACTCCTTTGCAGTCAGGCTGAAGAATGTCCACTTAACAACTCACTCATTTTAAATTACAATCGCAGAGTAAACAGAAACTGAGGTACAGCCATCAGCAGCTGAATAGTTTATCCTGAAGTCATCCCATAAACAAACTCAGGAAAGTCTGATGGAGGATTAAAAAAAAATCATACAAAACAAAAATGGGTTAGCCCAGTTTTGTATGTCCAAATATCACACACAAAATGAAACAGAATTATTAACAGTAAAGACAAACTGAAGCAGAGAAAAGAGATTACTATAGAGCCCATCAAAGACCAAAACAAAATCATTCAGTGCAGCTCAGCCTGAAATGTTAATTACTATCACCATAAATTAAATAAACTGTTCTTTAAAGTCATTAGTTGTAGGACCACTGATTTTATAATAGTAGTCAACCCCAGCTACAAAGCTGTCAGCACATCGGTAGCATATTTTTTTCTGGCAGATAGAGTGAATAGGACTTTAAAGTGAATACTTTTAAAGATTATCATGGAAAGGTAGAACTTAGCTCTTTGGGGACGTGAAAAGATAGTTTCCGTAATTATGACACTACATAGAATTGGGTAACTGAATTTTAAAAAAATACACTCATAAAGATATGATTGATCCAGAAAAGAAGATTTATAGTTTAGAAAACTTTGTTCATCTAGTTTTTGGGTTTGGCTTCCTGTCAACAAATTTTCTGAGCTTTTTCGTTCTTTTCCTTTTTAATTTTATTTATTTTCATCCAGGACTGTCTTCATTTCCTCTAAATGCCTGCAGGTATTTTTATTGCATATAAAATATGCAATTGCCTAATCTTATTTTTTCCCAGTTCTTGAGAAATGTGCCTGATCACTTTGGCTCCGTGGTTTCAGATGAGAAATCTGCCATCATTCTACTTTTATATGTGTTTAGTTAAAATGTTGCATTTCTTAGGATGCTATCAACATTTTTCATGATCTAGCACATTCAGAAGTTTAATTATGCAGTGCTTTGCAATTGATTTCCTTGAATTTGATCCCATTTGTACTTCACTCAAACTCTTGTATCTGTGCATGCATAGTACAACTGCCCAATTAGCTGTAATTCCTTCAAAACAGGGGAGAATGGATTGTTTGCTAGATCTGGCTTACACCGGTCTCTTCAACATTATTGCTGCCAGATAGGACACTAGGAAACTCATCTCACACACGTAGCCAGCTGGCACCACTTCGGAGAAAGTATGCATTAGTCATCTCCACTAGGAGAGGAATGAGGAATTAGCTGCATGTTCATTATTGCCTTCACCCTTGAAGAACCTACCACACCAGAATCAGACAGCAATTTAGTTATTCTAGGTAATACATATAGACCTGAACTACACTTGAGCTCTTGATACCACTTGCCAAAAGCATTGAAGACTAACGCCCGTGTCTGTAAGTTAGGAAAGGGAATAACTCCATGTAGTATGTAGATCTTCAAACCCCACTAAAATTGCATAGGTAAGGACAGCATTTGTTTGGGTTTCACTAGAGTAGAACAGACATTTGCAAAACCAAACTTGTTTTTCTTATTTTCATTTTTAAATTAACATTTTTCTGATCCTTTAGCTACAAGGATCAGACATGACTTGAAGCTATTTTCTGTGAGATGATTTCAGTGGTTTTAGCTTCTAAGTTTCTGCACCACACTGTCCAATATACTCAGAAAGGAAGTCCCAGGAAATCATTGCTGTTTTGATACAGTTAGAACTGAACTGGCCCAGTTAAAAGATAAAAACAACACAAAATTTAGCTTGAATTTGACAGTGTCTGTGAACACGGAGAGCAAGAAGACTCTAAGACACAATGTTCGAGTCGACATAAACTTTTTATCTTCTGTACAGTGGCTACTGAATTAAAAGCTTCTTGAAGCAGTTTATTCCACTCTCAGCTTCATTTTGCATTTCAGAGAAATTTTTAATGTATGCTGCAACTCCACGATGCTAGGAAATCTCAACTTGTAAAAGTATTCACTCAGACATTAAATACTAAAATTTCCTTTTCCTCTCTTGCTCTGCACAAAGAAATCAGTAGTGTCACATATGGAAAAATTTAAATATTTATTTGCTTTGAAAGTTTCTCTTCCTTGAAATATCTGCCAGAGACCTAGGGAGATAAAAATCTGAAGCTGGCTTAACAGATAATAATTTCTCACATTCAGTTATTTCAGTTATATGCCTTTCATGACATTCTTCTGATATGCTTATTTAACACATTCCCAGATATTTCTGTCTAGAACTAATTTTGGCAACTCAGATTTCCACTCTGTACATTAAAACATCTTCCTTAGTGTCTTTTCCTTTTAAAAATACAGCAGTAAAGGATTAAAATAACGTCCATGTAAGCAATAATCTCCTGCCATAAAAGACACACCAGTTAATAGTTATTGTTCAAACAGAATGTGAATAGTTTGTGGTTCAAATTATTCTCTAACATTTCTCTTTTACAGGATGATAGCTGAAAAAAAATGAGCTGAAAGCAGATGTTCTTATTTAGGTTCCTATAATAACGAGTATATTACCTCGTCATCATCCCTAGCTTCCTCATCTTTAAAATGAAGATAGTAAACTTTTCCTTATTGACCAAGAGGAGTGCTAAAAAGGAATTGAGATAGTTTATATGAGCTTATTTTGTACACTATGAACATCTTTTATGGGGCCCTATTGGATTATCATCTGTATTACAATAACAGTTGTCATGATGTCCCCTAAGATCAGTTAGAATATGGGAGTTGTCCCTCAGGCACACTTTTTTTTTTAATCTGAATTTGACCTGAAGTTTCCAAGAGGTCCTCAATGACTCTGAAAAATTTCTGCAGAGGTTTTGTTTTGTTGCCTGTATAATATGTGAATCTGGAAAATGTAAACAGTAACTTCACCAGCTTTGTGTGTTACCACAATACAGAATCAAATGAGGCTGGAATTGGATGTCAAATCAGCATGACTGTTTTTGTTCTGTATTGTCTTGTAAACCAAGAATCACTGTGGACAAATTTCATTTACATATTCAGAAAACAGTATGTTATAAGACATATCTGATTCTACTCTTTTTCATAGATATTTTAGTTCATAATGACAAACAACAACATTTTATGAGGGAGTTATTCATGACTGTTAGGAAAATATTTCCTCTGTCTTTAATACATAGAATACTGATTAGCGAGAACAAATAATTTGGAATCAAATTATCATGTCAAAGCCATCCTCTGAGAGTTGTAATCTCTGTGATTGTTAGGAATTTTCAAATTCCCTAAATGTCATTATTATAATTCATATAACTGAGAAGATACCTACATAAATGGCTAAAAATTGTAAAATATAATACTTGCCATTGTTTGTTTTGGTAGAGTTTTTGATCTATCATGTCAATGAGTCAAGTGCCATAGGTACCTATTGATAAACACTAAAATATTTATAAATTTCTAGATAGTCACATAGAGTAACACTTTTCATGAGCTGAATTTACACAAAGTATAGAAATATATTAAAATAACCCCCAAAACATGCCTATATAAAACAAATACCTACATTTTTAAAATCCTAGAAAATTCCAGAAGGCAAAAGTTGATTTTTTAAGCACTGAGAAATATATCACAATGTTTACATGTGTGGCACAGCTTCTTGCAGTCTTTCACCTCATCTGAGATTCTCAGGGCCTCCCCAACACTCCTTGTTTGACTATTGTTTGCTTTATGACTCAGTCATGTACTGTAAGGTTAGCTGTACCTGAAGTCCTGTTTATCCTTACTGTGGTCAGCACTTTTTTCTTGTCATCATACTGTAAAAGATGTTGTACAACTACCTACATAGCACCTTCGTTATGTGAAGTATATATAATCTAAATGAATAATGATGCAGTACACAGGAGAATAAGCATATGGTATATGCAAATAAATTGCCACTTTTTACAAGGACCTTGAGTATTTGCAGATTTTGCTGTCTTTAAGGGGTTTGGAACCAATCCTCCTAGATACCTCTCATGCTTTCTCCCTCCTTTTCCCTTTCTCTCTCTTTCACACACACACACACACACACACACACACACACATACACACACACACACACACACACGCTTACTTATAATGATATTTTGAAGATATTTAAAGAAATCCATACAAGCTATTTAAAATCAAATTTCTTTCCTTCACATATGGTCACCAAGCTTCTCAGTTCTGTACTAAAATCACAGAAATTCATGGTAAAAGAATGAAAATAATGAACTCTTTTATTCAGAACAAATCTATAGTTTCAGCACAGTGAAATTCCGATGCACAAAATCTCTTCCATCTGACTGGAGAACAACGAGTTTCTGTGCCACTCACAGAGCCCAATACCCGAAGCTGTAAAATCAACAGTTGCGTCAACTGCCAAATTTAGACTTGATGGAATAGGGCCCTAAATCAATACCCTGCACACCCTAATGTGACTGAGATTTGGATATCTGCCATTTCTTGATGGCAGTGATTCATTTTTCAGTCCAAAGAACCCTCTAGAATTACAGGAGATCTGATAGCGAATGTGAAATAACAGCACTTTAGATAATGCGAATCATTCATTGCGACAGTTTTTGTATGTTTCTGTGGTTTGTACACTTCATATATTTTTATTTTCGTATAAGTTAGGAAGAGTTGGGTCTAAGCACACGCCTAACAAAAAGTTATAAATATTAACGCGTTCAACAAACTGCAAGAAGAAACTTTGTGTAATATAATAATTTAATGTTTTACACCAACTTATTCCAGCTGGCATAAGATGGGGAATGCATACCCCCGCGTACAAGAGCTTTAGCCTGAAGCAAACCAGATACAAGAACAAACAGTCTTTGAAGTCTCTTTTTCAGTATTAAAAATTCACATGCCTTTTGCATTCTCCCCCATAATATATCTTTGCTTATTTTAATATAAAAGTAATGTGTCAACCTCAAATCTTCAAACAAAATTGATGCTTCAAGAAGATTTACAATGTTTTGAGCCTGGATAGTAGAGCAGCTGTGATTACAGATTCTGCAATGAGACTGCTTATTTTAAATGCCATCACATTGGGCACTATCTCCAAGGATGGAGGAAACTTGTTTACCTCTTCTTAGTTTTCTTACTCGTAAAATGGAGACTATTGTGATGAAAATGGCATTACTAGTTTTTCAAGTTTCTGTCATACTTTGCCACTTCAAGTATTACGTGTGCCTAAATTCGAGATCATAAGAATTCCCTTCAAGGAGATGTACAATAAAATTTGCTATAGAAGAGTTTGCAGTCAAGACTCGTAGGACCCTGCAGAGTTATCTAGCATGTACCTCTTCCTTCACAGAAAAGAAACAAAACAAGAAATCCACTATCAAATTTTGAGGTGATTGCCTTACGAATACCAGCAGCACTTATCAGGGAAACTAGAAACATTGGAGAATATGAAGATGTGGCATCGTAGTAGAGAGAGATAAAGGAGGTGTGCTGGTCACTTCAGACCTGGCCATGGGGCTGGGGAAGATTCCAATTGCAGGGGTAGTTGTGTTTAGAAGGGCCTGTGGACTGCTTCCACACTGACACTGGACTTTCACCTTTCAGGTTGCAGGTGGAGTCACCCACATCATAATCCTTTTGCTCAGTAAGAGGATCTATTTGGAGTATGAACAGTATTATGAATTCATGGAAGGAACTCATCCTGTTCTTCCTCAAAAATTTAGACTACAGACAGTGACAATGTGGGAAGATCCTTGAAAAGGAGCCACTATCCAAATTCATACAACCTCAGGTGTCATAGTTCTTACAAGGCATCATCCATTACACCCAGGGTACTGCAGGACACTAGAGGAAAGGACTGCAGGCTCACAAACCTTGCGATTCAGTTATGATCCAGTACCTTAATCCACGGAGTACACTGCTTACAGGCAACAACTGGCACAGTACGGAAAAAGCTCGCTACACACTGCACTTCAAAAACCAGTGTTATTTCCCTCTGTCCACTCTTTTTCCCCCATTCTACCACCTCGGGTAGCAGACATCATGCCTGGGAGCCATGAACCTTTCCTGGGACAGAAACTAAACACTTTTATGCCCCCCCAGCACCATCACTGTGATAGATATCTCCACTAACAAAGATGACTTCTGGTTCAAGGCATGAGTGTCCTATGTCCCCATCACCAATGCCATCTATTAGAGAAGAAGGTACAAGGAAAGGACACAATGGAGCCCAAATGGAACCAAAGCTAGTGTGGCCTTCTCTACCAACACCTAAAGACATATTACCAGCAGAAAGTTTTTCACCATGCAAACCCCTCTTAAAAAGCTACAGGACAAATATTCTCCTATATTTACAAATATCAATGCAGGAACACACACAGTATAAAAAAACCAAGATAAAATGATACTTCCGAAACAAAAAAACTCTTTGTTAAGAAGACTATAAAGGAAAGGCTAGTGACATGAGGCCTTTAGAATTTCTTTGTAGTTAGTCCTTTGAGGCCTTTGAGGATATGTTGTGATATTTTACTGACTCCCTAGAATGACGTGGTCACCATCATACATGATTTTGGGTGAAATAAACATGTGCAGTGTTAGGAATAAGCTTTATTTTCCATTTCAGAGCATCAGATTTTGTTTGTTTGTTTATGAGCTTATTATAAATCAAACACCAGTAGAGCTTAAATTCAGGTGAGGAAAAAGAGCATTCTCATAACTAGACAATGATCCTCCATCCTTGAGACCCATCTGCCTTGACCAGTATCTCTGCTTGGTGCCCATAAAATTAAAAACAAACTTCATATAACACTTCTTTAATTTCTGTACTCATAAAAGCAGAGACTAGGAGGACCTGTTTTAGAATTCTTTGTTTTATATTTTACATTTTTATTCTAAGGATTTTTATTGGTCCATGTGAGTCATGTGGGATAATGAGATTTGTTTCAGGAATTAGTACCTGCACATAACACTCTCTTGATCCTTTGGTTTAGTAACATTTTATAAATGAACATATCATATACGTTTTATTCAAGGTTTTCATGTGGCTGTAACTTTTATTTTTGTTCTTGTAGAGAACTATCATCTCACATATTGATTCTTTTCTTGATGTACTGTTGAATTATGTCAAGTCTCTACCTTATACAGAAGTTTTTGTAAACATTCTTATTTTTAATATTGTTGCTGATTCAAAACTATTAATTTTCCAGAGTGGTCAGATTAATCTACTCTCTGTTAGCACACATGAATGTTCTTGTTGCTACATAATCCCTTGCACAATTGGGGTATTCATACTCTGAAATTACTGTATTTTGCTACCTTAGATGCTATTGGTGTTATTTTAATTTGTGTTCCTTTGCTTGTTGTTGTTTGTATCTTGATAACTAAGGAAGACTTTCTGAAACTTCCTAGCCTTTTCTTTTCCGGTGGACTAATTTCTGAAAGGAATGAATGCTTTTTCCTCATTTTAGATGAGTTGTTTCACTTCTAATGTGTGAGAAAGAACAAATTGCAAGACTGTAGCTTGTATTTTGATTCCCTTAATAAAGTTATTTTCCAAAGGCAAATTAATGATATGTGTGTATAGTTTTTCTAGACTCTATTATGATGCATTTTATGCTTTCATTTAATTTGACCTTACAGAACCTTATGCACAAAGTTGCACTCTGACGTATAGGATTTGTGGTGATTACATATGTGTCCATTAATCTTGTTTGTCAATGTGGGGAAACTGAGACATGTCTAGAGAGCTGATTGCATTGTGAATGCTCTTATTATCAATAGACTGACCAATGGATGAGTTAATAGCTGACGGGCATATAAAAATTTGGGCCTACTCGGGTAAGGGAATCATAGGCTTGTGATTTTGTAGTCCATATCTGTTCCCTGGCAAATTCCTCCCCACCTCTTTCCTTGCTTTATACTTCCCAGATGAAAGTAGTTGGTTTCCTCTACTGCCCTCACTCCTGTAATATTTGTCTCTTGGGGCGACTGACCATGGACTGCAACCAAGACCCAAAATAAACCCATTTTCCTTTACCTTACAGGTTTCAACTATTTTTTATCTCAGCATTATAAAGTGTGATTAATGCAACATATAATTTGTTACCACTAAACTTAACATTTATAATCAATTTTAAGTAAAGGAGGTGACTTTCAATAGTCTAAGTGAGCCACATCTAATGTTTTGAAAATTCTTCAAAGAAAAATCCATATTTACCTGGCAAAATAAAAATTCTGCCTGAACTCTGCAGGACACATTTTCCCCTGAGTTTCCGGCTGATTCCCTGTGCTATGAATTTAAGACAATGCCTTTATCCATATGATCTAATTCTTTAGGTAAACAATGTGTAGGTATATGTGCATATTATTTTCTGTTTCTTAAAAGACCAGAGCCTTGAATATACTGCTATAAAAATCACATGTATTAATTCATGTGAATTAATGAAATATAGAATTTTTCCTAAAGCATAGAGGAAACGAAGACATATGGAAGAGTCATAAAGACTTGTATGTTATATTTTAGGTGATTTAATTTACATATAAGTCTTTAGAACCAAAGTAGATGAGAAATTGCTTAGATTGAGATTCAGTGCGAAACAATACAAGTATTAACCAATGATATGAAGTTTCTTTTAGAGGTAATAATGTTTTTTAAATTGGTCGTCATAATGGTTGTATGAATTCAAGTTAATAATATATTGAAGTTTATATCATTTAGTGTCTTGCATATTTTCACTTTCTAAGTAAATATAATGTCTCATATTTTTAAAGTAGGTTATATGCAAAATCATAATTTCAGTCATATAATGTAATTAGACGAAAATATATTTGTAAATTCAAAATACTTACATAAAGGATATTGGTGAAAAAAGGGTAAAATCTTGATGCTTAAAATCCAATCTTATATGATCTGCAAATATCGTTTATATGTGGATATTTTCTCTGATCGTAGACATTAGAACTTGAAGGTAGATACAAGGACTCCAATCGAAAATAAATTTGTGATTGATTATTGATGATCAGTTGGTAGCATCAATTTTTTACAGTTTTTTTCCAAGACTTTTGAATAATTTTGGTGTGTATGGAAAATGTTTTTTCTTGTGTTGATGAGATAAAGCCCTGAATACATTCTATGTAGACAAAAATCACTTCTTAGCAGATTTTTTAAGAAGTGAAAAGAATACATCAAACAAAAAAATTTTAAAGATCACTCAGAGACCTAAATCCACTATGACAAAAAACCCACCTTACTGAGTTGCAGATAGTGCATACTAAGCATTTGGTTACTCTGCATAGAGTCTGTAGTGATCTCTATTCCTCTCAAATGAGTGCTGTTTTTTAATTCTATTATTCTGTTAGTATGTCATATCTATTGATCACATTCATCACAGGGAATTTATAACTGTACATAGTATATCTTAACTCCTTTTTCTCCATTCCTTTTACTTTCCTTCAAACATTTTCCTTCTACCCATTTATAAAAGCTTTGTTGTATTTTTTCTTTCCATTCTCTTTTTTTTCCTTTTCCCTTCCTTCTTTTTTCCATTGCGCCTTCGTTTGTTCCCTTTCCCATGCTATGGAAAATGAGTGCTATTAAAATACCAAACTCTACGTTGTTTTCACCTACAGAGTAAATGTGTCTGTCTACTGATACTGTATTTAGACTCCTTCTGTTATTAACTGACACAATGAACTTTGATGTTTTAGTAATAAAGAGGATAAATATTAAACAAAAATTACACTTGCTTTTTTAATCAAAAACAAAATTTTTTTGGAATATAGACCTTACAATGATGAAAAAACTTTTTCCGTAATTACCCTTCAAAAACCATAATCAATATATTTCAGAAATATTTTAAAGAATTTTGGAGCAATTCAACTGATATTTTTTTCACTTTATGAGTGCAAGCCTTACTTAAAATTTTAAAATTTAGTTTAATATTAAATTCTAAATTTTAAAATTTAGTTTAATACTAAATTCTAAATTTTAAAATTTAGTTTAATACTAAATTCTAACTGGGGTTGTTTGGAAAAATTATGACCAGGTTTATATATGCAGATACCTCAATAAAACCTTGATGCAAAAGTATTATTTACAGCATTCTTTCATCTGGAACCATTCTCACATTCATATTTTGATGTTTTTTAAAAATATATAAAATCTACATGACTGCAGTGAAAAGATAAAAACTGCATGAAACCCACAAAAGAAGAAGAAATACCATATGGAAAACTTCCACTGTGATTATTCAACCACCAGGAACACAGGATATGCATATGTTCAATCATATACAAGCAAGAGGAATTACTAACACTGGTTTTCAAACAGACAAAGCAAATTTGTAATGTGTATACAAAGACAAACTTTGTGAAATTCTCTTTATGAGAAAAAAAAGTATATGATTCCTAGGTTATGACTATGGAGAGCATATATAATGTTCTGATGGACAGTTCCATCTCATATCACGGGGAAATCATGCTTAAATACTTAATATTCTTAATACTTAAATCAGACAGAATATTTTCTGGTAAGAGAGACATACAGTTTCTCAGTTATTTTCTCACTGCTGAGACAAAATCCTCAACACTCACAAGAACTATTTATTGATTGAAATACAGAATGCATTAATAAAAATAAAAATAAATACATTTCGATTCTCCACAAGGGTAACTTGGGGTGGTGATACATGCCTGTAATTGCAACACTCTAAAAGCCTTAGGCAAAAGGGTAGCAAATTTAAGTTCAACGTGGGCAAATAATGGCTTAGTAATTTAGTAATTTATATTTCTAAATAAAATTTAGAAAAAGAGCTGGAAAAGTATGCCAAGACCATGGGTTCAATCTTTAGCATCAGAATCAATCAATCAATTAACAAGTAGAAAACCACACACATTTTTTATTTTCTTAAATGGCATCAGTTTTCTAACAGCTACTAAATAGTTCAATAGCTTTGTATTTTACTATTGTGTATCTCAATTTGACAGACTCATTTGAGAAATTAGAGTTTGAATTTTATAGGTAGAGATAGCAATTTTATTGTGGCAATTATTTTGATGAATGTTTCATATTTACACACTTAGGACTGAGTAAAGTAACACTGACTTAGACACTAATTATAACTAATTATAACACATTTTATAAAAGTCAATTTCTAATTTAGCATCATTCCAAATTTAGCACATAAAATTCAAAGCAGCAGATAAAATGGGAAATCTTAAGAGATTAGGAGTTTAGTGAAACAGGACATAATGAAACACTAATTCCACTTCACTCTGTACTCTTCTACTTCCCCAAATCCATTAATCAACCATAATTCTGATTTTTCATCAAACCATTATGTTTTCTTCATTTTAAGTATTTTTTTCTGTTCATTGTTGAAAACAAGTTCTAAAAAATGAAAATTGAACCATTTATGCCACATTTACCTCTTATTCATTCATCTTTTAATATTGTAATTGTCATTTCAGTGTGGTTGATATGTACTTAAAATTCAGTTCCCTGATTTGATTTATAAAATTTGTTTGCTTAAGTAATGTATGACAGGGACAGAATCAGCTAAATTTTGTGAAATGTATCAAATCACTTAGAATATATGAAGTTATTTCCTATTGAATATAGTGTATAGGGTATATATTCTTTATATCTTCATTTTTATTTTTATTTTTATTCACCCATATTTGCTTTACATGAGCTTTATATTTACAAGAAATATATTCTCTTTATCAATACCATATAAACCTATATCCATCAAAATTCAAAAATTCTATAAATTAGAAAAATTAATTCTGTGTATACAGTAATTCATATAAGCAGCATGGCCTTTGCTATGGTATTTTGATTTATATCTTAAACTCACAATTAGAAATATTTTTATTTAAGTATGTTACTTGACATGCCTGAAATAAATTTTCCAACATGAATTAAAGATCAATATGATATATCCTAAAATATTGCTAAGAAGATTAATGGGATTAATCTATTCATTTTGTAATGAATAAATACACAAGCAACATGCAGTGAATATTGGTTCTTCTCCAGGTATTTCCCTTTCCATGTCAGGGATCCTGCTTTTCCATATAACATCTATAACAAATATGACTTCATGATGAATATTACTCGGAGACTGAACTACACAAACACAGAATATGTAAGCAGACTTTTATGTCTTCTATCTTTAGTAGTTATATAGGTTTGTCCAAGATGATTAATTAACTTCATAAGTAAAACATTGTTTTGTAGAAACCACAGACTCTCTAAATGCTCCTCAAATCGAAGGCTAATCACAGTATTGTAGACAAACACAAGCATGGATTAAGCATCAACTGTAGCTCATTATATGTGCAATGCTTGCTAATATTATTTAGCACAGGACTAGGAGAAGTGTAACTTTAGGGTAACAGACACAAGAGTAAAGAGAGTTATTGTCAGGCAAAGAAGATGAAATTTAGTAGATGCAAAGATCTTTATTCTACTTTATGATAACTCCCACATGTCTAGTATTGGTAACTGGAAATGTTGGAGCTGTTAAGTTTGATATATATTTTTCAGGTGGCTTGATATTTGCTGAAATATAATCTGATTTGTGCATGCTAAATTTTAAGAATTGTTATGTTTACTTAGATCTACAATTTTCAGAAAAAATATTGTGGGATAATTAAAATATGAGTCTTGAAAAATATAAAACTTAATAGAAGGGTAAAATAAAGGAGTGCCCAGAGTAATAAGTGTAAACCTAAAAGAGGTTGTGCTATCACAGACACCAAAGAACTAAACTGTGGCAAGGCTGCAAGAGTATCTAAATATCACCTGAGTGGAGAGGAGATCACGGTTTCTTGGGCTTCATATGTTCATTAAATTTGTTAGTACAGATGTCACTAGCTTTAGTGTAGTGCTTTTGATAGAGTGTGTGAGTTGGCATCTTCATGAATGTAGAGTAGAGACACTGACTAGTTGGTTTATTCCACATAACTCTACTTTCAGTATGCATGACATCAACCAGTATGCATTGAGAATAACACGAATGTGATAAGGACTAGATTATAGGCAGCACTGTAGTTTAAGAGTGCAAGGGACACTTCTCAAGCAAATAAATATTCGGTTAGGGGACCATAACATGCATATATGTCTTGGAAGGGCAATCTTTGATATGAAAGCATAAAAATAAATTCTTAGATTGCACCTCATTATTTTCTGTGCACTCTGAGAATACAGCATTCTAGCAGCAAAACCAGTCAGACTTAGATTACTTGATGCATTTGAGCAGTTACATCTTTTTATCAACATATTCAAGAAATCTGAATTTTATAAAACCAAAGGGAGAAAAAGTTAGATAGAAAGATTGCACAGGCTGAAATCAATGGAAGAAGAACTAAGATAAAAATATTTAAAATATTTTATCAAAATAAAACAACTGCACAACTGATATTGTAATAGCAATAGAGACATTTAAAATAAAATTTTGGAAATGATGGAAGAACAGATTTTGACACTTCAGTAAGTTGCTGATAATGTAATAAACGATGCTACAGATGATGGCATCTTTCCCACACAGAAAAGACAACTCTAAAAAAAAAAAGAAAAGAAAAGACAACTCTACATACATACATCCGTGAGAAATACTTGTAGAAATAAACATAATTAAAAGGAAATTTGAAGAAATTCTTATCAGCCTGCTTAAAAATCTGATTCTCATGATTAAAAGTTCTCTCTAAACAAAGTCAAGCTAATTAAAAGAACAAATCTTGCAAAGTTCGAAGTGGCTAAATAGAGGAAGAACCATGTTGGACCTAGTCAGAGAAAAAAAAATCATCTAAAAACACAGGTAATTGGAAAAAAAAATAGTGTCACATACATCCTGTTACCAAACTAAATGTGAAATAAGAAACCTGTAGATCAAACAAAATGAAGATATAAGGGTTAAAAAGCAGTGATCCAGCCCAGCCCTGGTGGGTTGCCCACCTGGCAGTGGAACTAGATGCCATACTGTGTGGTTTAATAGAAGAAAGAAAACAAAGCCAGCAAACAAAAAAAGGAGAGTCTGAAACAGCATATCTAACTCAGGCCACATAGGACACATGTGGGGTATAAATCTTCTACCTCTTTTGCCTTCCTATAAGCCTGGCAGTAAATTCTGCCTGCACACACTTGAGTGTGTGGACTGTTCCCTCCCCAGTAATTCTAAAGGGTGTTTGGTTGGTTTGGTTTGGTTTGGTTTGGTTTGGTTTGGTTTGCTTTGCTTTGCTTTGCTTTGCTTTGCTTTCCGCATGCATAAGAGTGGCTAACTGGAACATTTAGGGACAAGATGAGGAACAGAGGCACATAGTTAATAGAACAGCTACAGGGACACACAGTGAATGAAACTGCATGATCCATCCTGCCCTGTGACTAGTGCCCCAAAGGACATGGGATTTAAGCATCCCAGGGCTGTGGCAGAGCAAGTAGTGGCAGAGAGACCGGCCTTCCTGTTGCAGAAGGGGCAATCCAAGTGGGATGGAGCAGCCCTGAGCTGTCCCTGTGTCTGTGGCAGGAGCAGAGAGTCAGCCCACCGTGCCCCACCCACCCCACCCCACATTGCAACAAGGGGTGAGTGGGCAGAGGCACAGGCAGTCTTGGCAGCTGCGGCCAGGGAAGGCAGGGCATGGAGCGACAGGACCCCTCCTGGCCCATGTCCAGTGTCTTGAGCGAAGGATGTGGGAATTAAGTAGCCTTGCTCAACAGCACAGCAATGAGTGGGAGTTTGAACCTCTCTCTCTCTCTCTCTCTCTCTCTCTCTCTCTCTCTCTCTCTGCAGGAAGGTGTATCCAAATGGGACCAAGCAGCCTTGGGTGACAGTGGCAGAAGCAGAGAGTCAGCCCCCAGTAACTCATCGCAACCTATCCTGTGACAAGCAGTGAGAGCAGAGAGATGCCAGTAAACATACAAAGGAGGCTGTGCAAGGAACAGGAGAAACCAATGGTACAGGGCATGGGAGCAGCCTGGGCTCTCTGTCTGAGTGGGGCACAGTAATTGGGAAGAGACGCAGAGACAAAAAATGGTCAGGGGTGGGCAGTTCACTAGGCACATACAGGCAGTTATCAGTGGAAGACTGTGTCACTAGCCCACCATATCCGGAGGTCAAAATCAGCCCCTCATTCAATACTAACCCTACTGCAGATTTGGAAGGGTTCCCTGTTTGTTTTGTGCTCTCTGAATTGGACATTACCACAGAAGTGTGGACACTAGAGGAATTTTCTTTCCTTTTTCATTCCTTCTGTCCTCCATTCCTTCCTTCTTTTCTTTCTCTTTGTTTCTTTTCTTTTCTTTCTTTCTTTCTTTCTTTCTTTCTTTCTTTCTTTCTTTCTTCCTTCTTTCTCTTTATTCTTTTTCCTGTCTGCTTTATTTTGTTGCTGTTGTTTGTTTTTACCCTCAATTTTGTTCTATTCTATTCACCTTCTTTCTCCTTTTCCTCAACTACCTTGATTTTATGATATTTTCATGTGAATGGACATTGTCTCTAGTCTTTCTGGCTCAGTTATATCATTGTTTTTACTGCTTCATTCCTTCTCTCCTTCCCTCTTCTCTAGTTTCTCAAAGCATACATGGTCAGCCTTGGTCCTCTACCCATGCTTCTACTATAGTGCTATAAATGGAATAAGGAATGAAATCACAATGGATCCTTCAGAAATATAGAAGATCATCATTACTCACTTTGACAAACTTTAAAAAATGGAAAACATAGAAGAAAAGGACATATTCCTAGATACATATAAATTACCTAAGTTTAATCAAGAAATATAAAAATTCTGAATAACCCAGTATCAGTCACCAAAACTGAAGATATAACTAAAAACTTACTATTAAAAAAAAGCCTAGGACATGATGAATTCACTGCTGAATCCACAAGAAATTCAGAGAAAATCTGTTAGAACTACTACTCAAAATATTTAATGAACTTTAAAGGGAAGCAATACTCCCAAACTCCTTCTTGGAAACAAGCATTACCCTGACACCAAAATCAGAGAAGGACCATACCAAAACAGAGAATGTATGGCCAATCTCACTAATGAACGATGAAAAATCCCCAATAATATACTGATAAACAGAATAGAGGAAGTCATCGAGATTATACATCACGAGCAAGCAGTGTTCATTACAGAGATGGCTCAACATACACACATCAGTAAACATAATAAACCATATCAACTGAGCCAAGGACAAAACCACATGATTATATCAATAGACAGAGAAAAATCATTTTACAAAGTCCAGCACCCATTCATGAAAAAAAAAAAATAGAAGACTGGAATAAGTGGTCTTTGTCTCAACCTAAAAAAAGTCATCTATGACAAACCAGTAGCCAATATCACATGAAGTAATCAAAAATGGAAAGCTTTCATCAAAATCAGAATAAGAATAGGTTGTCCAGTGTCACAAATTCTGATCAGTATAGTTCTGGAAACATTAACCAGAGCTATTAGATAAAATAAATAAAATGAATAAATATAGAAAATGAATGATTTAAATTAGCATTATTTGCAGATAACTTGTGTTCCAAATACAAGATCTCCAAAACTTCAAAAAACTTCTAGAATTAAAATGAGATCCAGCCACATAGCTAGATGCAAAGTCAGTATTTGAAAATCAATAGCACTCCTATATGCAAATAAATTCATTGAGAAAGAAATTAGGGAACCACCATCTTTAAAAATAGCCCCAAAAAGATGAAATACTTTGGAATAAATGAAATATCTCTACATTGAAAACTAAAGTACTCTGAAAAAATAGACTAAAGAGAATATGAGAAAATGGAAAAATGTCCTTTACTTTTGGGTAGGAAGATCCAATATAATGAAAATGGCCATATCTCCCAAATTGCTGCACAGATGTAATGCAATTCCAATCAAAATAACTTTACCATAGCTCACAGAACTACAGAAAATATTCATAAAATTAATTTGGAACCAGAAGAGACCTAGAAGAGAAAAACCAATTCTGACAATAAAGGCAAAGCAAGGAGCAACACAACCCTTGATGTGAAGTTATACTATAGAGCCACTATGATAAAAACAGTATGGTATTGGCAAAATACATGCATAAATATAAGTGCACTTGAGGATCAATGGAACAGATTAGAAGATGCGCAAACAACTGCAAACACTCTGCTTCTTATTTTCAACAATAGGGCTAAACTTTTTCATTGGAAGAAAGTTAGTATCTTCAATAAATGGTGCTGGAAAATCTGAATGTCCACATGCCAAAGACTGAAACTAGACTCACATCAATCACTGTACACTAACTAAAATCAAAATGGATCAAAGATGTAAGTAATAAAATGGAAACATTCAATCTGCTTAAGAGAGAATAGGTATAATGCTTGAAGACAGAACAAAACCCTAGTTTCATGAACAATTCTACAAAATATCAACAAATGCAATGTAATATTACTAAAAAAATCAACAAATGCAATGTAATATTATGAAAAAGCTTTGCACAGAAAAAAAATCACTAATTGTTAAAGACAATTGTTAAAGACAGAGGGTGGGAAAATATCTTAATCAGCTATTCCTTAGATAAAGGACTAAATATATAAAGGAGGGAAAAATAATCAGCCTCCCTCCCAAGTTCAAAGACTCAAACCAAAACTGGGCATCAGAAATGAATACATACCTCTTAGAGGAAGAAAAACAAATGGAAAATAAATATATGAAAAAATATTCAACATCACTGTTCATTTGAGAGATGCAAAGCACAACAATGCTGAGATTCTTTGTCATTCCAGAAAAAATGTCTGTTATCAATAAATCAGCCAATAGCCAATCATGGGGAAGTTGTGGGGGAAAAGAAACCCTTTTCCTCTGTTTATAGTAATGCAGACTTAAGCAACCACTGTGGAAATCAATGCGGAGATCCCTCAAACCCTAGGATTTAAGGTCCCATTTTACCTAGCCATTCCTGTTCTTGGAATCTTCCTGGAATTAAAAGCATTATATTATGAAGATACACTCACTGTCTTGTTTACAGTATCTGTCTGTAGTAGCTAACTCTTGAAAATATCCAAGATGCCCATTAGCTAATAAATGGATAAGATAGATGTGGTATTTTTATGCAATGGTGTACAACTCAGCCATAGCGAAGGATAAACTTAAGACATTTATAATTAAATGGATGGATCATAATTGTAAGTGAAATAAATCAAATTCATATAGGTAAATGTTTCATTATCTTCTCTGGTGTGAATATCTAAATGACAACAAAATGTACAATGGTTATTGTGAAATGAGAAGAAATTGTTCCAAAGGAAAAGCTCAGTAGAAAGGATGGTAAATGGAAGGAAGGGAAAAGAAAAAATGAGAAAAAAAAAGCTTAACATAGAAAGAAAGCTTTGTTGATAATGAGAGAAAGAGGTACAGAAAGGAGGGGAGGAGAATGAAGAATAAAAGAGGAATCGAGACATATCAAGTACAGGAACAATTTCCCTAGGATGACTTTGATCATCGTGCATACTTATATTGCACTAATATAGTTAATTAGTAAAAGAGTGAATCTCAAATAGATGAATTTCTTTGCTAAATTATGCTTCTATAGTAGCTACTAAGTCTCAGTGGATTAAAAAATATTTTTCCTCAGATGTTATATTGCTGTTTGTAAATCAGCTGTTACAAATTCCATGAGCTTTAGGGAGAGTTTGTATAATATCCCGCTATTGACTGAAATACAGATGTTTTCATGGTAACGGACACAACAGTGCAAGAGCAATAACCTGACCCAAATTACTTAATGACATTGAAAGGCTGTGGCTGGCTCTGTCACTATAAAAAAGAAAATGAATTTATAAAATTGAATGAATAACTGGGCACCATCAAAATTTTATTTACACTACAATACTATCAAGAGGAAATGGAGGGGGCTGGGGATATAGTTCAGTGGCACAGTGCCTGCATGGCAAGCACAAGATTCTGAGTTCCAATCTTAGTACCACACACACAAAAAGGACATGGAGATATGTATACAGATTTCTCACCAAGTAATAATTCAAAATTGACCAATTTATTGTTTATGAGAAGAAACTGTCTCAATAGTGAAAGTATTCAAATAACTTGCTCTCTACATTGTCTTCATGAAAAAGTGTTCAAAGACACATCCCAACAAATTAAGAGATGCATGAAAAGTAACTCTTCTAGACTGGCATTATGTGACCAGTATTGTTTTCATTTTGTTTGGCTTGGTTGAGTTCTTTTTTGTACTTTTGTTTTTGTTTTGTTTTCTGAGACAGGTTCTCACTATGTGAGAGCAAGCTGGCCACAGACTCAAAGAGAGCCTCCTGCCTCAGTCTTCTGAATGCTGGGAATACAGGTATGCACCACCATGCCTGGATAACATGATCATTAGTGAGCTTCAGCATAAGGAATAATGTCAAATTTAATGTGTCACATCTGTAAATTTCCCTGCAAAACTGGCAGTGAAGAAGTATGCAATCATTATGTAATGTTAAATAATTTTATAAAATAATCTGGCTACAGAATTGACACTTAGTAAGTCAAAACTACTGATGACACTGACAGTACTTGAAGTAACAGAGTGCTAAATTTTTCATGTTAAACTGTATATAGATGAGTACTGATAATTTGAGAGACAAGAATATATACATACTTACACATATCACGCAATTAGACAATAGTCATTTAAAATATTCATAAATAAAATAATATTCAATTTCATATGCTATTGTAGTTGTATTGGGATTAATAGTAACACTCCTAAGAATGATTGAAAGCAGCAACTGAGAAGTACAGACCTCCAGAATCCGGTATCTCAGGAATGGAAAGGATACGGAAGTGTTCCTTGCTGTTCTAGGTGGGGTTTCTAGACTTTAAGAATCCATGATCTTCCGGAATTAGAGAAAACGGAAGCGAGGATATACAACAATCCTGAGCTGTTGTGGTGCCGGGGTTTACAAGGGAAGAGATTTCATATAGGATATAATTTATAGAATTATTTTATACCATTCACCAAAAAAACCCAAATGCAGAGAGCTCGAAAGATCTGACACACTGGTAAGGACCGGAGCTCCCACAAAACAACGGAAGCCATCCTGAGCAACCATGAGCCCCTGAGCTCCTCAACGCTGAGAAGAGCTCAGCAAAGCCAGCTCAGCAAAGCCAGCAAAGCCAGCTTCACAAGCTTCTCCACGAGAATCAGCAGGGCACCGTCTTCCCCTCCAGTTCTCCTTTTATGCTGTTGGCCATAATCCTCAGGGGGGGCCTTCCACACCCACAGCTACTCTGCTTCAGGTCACCTGGGTGTTACACGTTAACCATTAGTTAATCCACCACATAAACATAGGATCAAATTTCTAAACACTAATAAGAAAACTTTCCAAAATGAGAATTGTGCTAATATAATGGCATCCGTCTTGCAAACCTTCATGAATATATAAAATTGTGAGTGCTTGGGAATTTCTTACCATCTTTATTCACTGAAGCCATGTCAGCAGGTATGCACGGCTATTAAAAATAATAAAAAGGGAAAATGGAGTAATGTAAAGGTCTACCTGGAGAGTAACCAAGCCC
Organism: Dolichotis patagonum; assembly: GCA_004027295.1. Taxonomy (NCBI): domain Eukaryota; kingdom Metazoa; phylum Chordata; class Mammalia; order Rodentia; family Caviidae; genus Dolichotis; species Dolichotis patagonum. Next base: position 908 of record PVJX010025932.1, on the reverse strand, counting down.
AGAGCAGCTAAAAACAAAGAAAGAAACACAAGAATCACTAGTCTTTACTATCATTGTTAATGATGAGAGTTAGTTAGAAATAGCCAGATTTGGACATACTAGGTAATGAAAAATATCTTCCTTTGTGTGAAACTTAGCAATATGCTAATATGCCATATAGAAAGTAACACACACTTTCTTCAGGGGCATATAGCCTCTTCTTTTAAAAATATTTAAATAATTTAAGTATTTACAAAAATATTTCAATAGATATTGTAGTATGATGCTTTATCTTCTGATTAGGTGACATATGTCATTAAGAGCTTTAAACGATGAATAAATGAAGTAGATCATGAAATTGGCTTCTGGAAATGTAGATTTAGAAATTCTGAAGGCTTAGAAGTATAATCTCAACAGTCAATGTTTTTCCTCTTTGCTCTATCACTCTTGTGCTTTTAGTCAGTATAAATAATCTCCAAAATCTACATTAAAATCCACGTAATAAATGCACCAATATAAAATTCACTTAAGTCTTAGAAGCACAATTCTTTGAAATGTCTGTGCAGAATGAATTTCTCATGGTATATTTGACACAGAGAATTTACATTCTATAATTAATCCATAATAGATGTTCTGGTTAGCTCTCAGAATGAGGGGTACAATTTCTGAGTGAAAGTGAGCTACTGAGTACCATGAAATTGAACTTTTGCTCAGGGGGAAACTGGAAAGAAAGGGTTCATCATTTACATATGCAGAGGAGGTCACTGGTTGAATGACAAGCAGCCAAAGAGAGAAATAGTCTAATACCATCATTTTGCTTTATGACTGTTTTTTCTTTGTCTGCTCCATCTGCTATAACAAAAGACCTTAGGCTGGTTAGCATTCAAGTCATAGAAACATATTTCCAATTTTTCTAGGAATTTAGAAGT
>PVJX010025931.1:0-26400 GCA_004027295.1 Dolichotis patagonum | reverse complement strand
CATTCACATACTTTATTCTTAAGTTATAGATCCTCTTGTCATCTTCCAGTCTTTGTATCTTTACTGCCTGCTCCCTTGTTATTTTTAAGAGATCTTCCCTTTCATGACCCCACATTGCAAGCCTGTGTTCAATTTTTGATAGTCTATCTTTGGTTTCTTTCAAGCAGTTTTGCCAGCTTTCTATGGAGTCCTTAGTTTCTTGATAATCTCTTTGAATCTGTTTCATGAATTCTAGCTTTTTCCTGAATTCATCATTAAATTTTTCTCTCCATTTGTGTTCCTCCATTCTTCTGTCTGTGTCTTCTTGAGAGGTGCCCAGTCCTTCTTTTATTAATCTACTTATCTCTTGTTTAATTTGAATTAATATTTCAGTTTTGGTCCTGCTTACAAGGTCCTGAAGATATCTCTTTATGTCCACTAATGCTGTGTTTGATGTTGCATTTTTGCTGCCCTCAGTCTCTTTTGTATTTACCTCTGCTGGATCAATGTTCTCAGGGTTGGGGGCTGGCAGTGTTTTCTTATTTCTCCCTTTCATCATGTTTTTGGTTCCTTCCATACAAGTGTACAGTGTAATTCCCAGACCCTTTTCTTGTTGGTTAAAGCTCCTCTAGAGGGCACAGGCTAGGAGCTTTAGCTCTCTTCAGTAGGTTATCAGATTAGAGTTCACCCATGGGCAGTGTGTGCTAGCTCCTCCCTTCGGGGCCAGTCAACCTTTGCAGGCCTTCACTGCGTCAGTGTTCACTGATCTCAGGGGCGCGGCCTAGTCCAAGCAGATTCCAGCAATCCGCTCGGTGAGGGGAGCAACCAGCTGAAGCCACTTCCTTATGGAGTTAGGGCTGTCCTGCCCAAATCCAACATGTCATCCAGTTGGTTTCCCCTTTCCCATGGGAGGGTCTTATTCCCATCACTCAGCGCATCCCCGAGAACTGCTGGGGCTCTCCGACCTCCGACTTCAGCACAGCTACAGTGGGAATTCACGGTGCCTCTGGGTGGGTCATGTGCAGGGCCGGTCTGGGCAAGCTGCAGGCAGGGCTATTCAGCTCCGCACTCCAGCGGCTCAAGCCAGTTGCTTCGGCTCGGATCGCTTGTTCAGGTCGGGCAGGGATTCAGGCGGCTCGAGGAGGGCGCCGTGCTTGCTGATCTTATCTTCACTAATAGTAGCCCCAGGACCTCGTATTCGAGTGGTCTTTTGCACTTTAGTTTCTTCGTGGGTTGTGAGAGTCCATCTCTCTCTGTTTGGGTCTCTCCAGGGTGTTTTATTCTGGCATTTGAGCTGTCTCTCTCAGAGAGGGCCTCTCTCCTGCTACCTACCAGTCCGCCATCTTGTCTCTTCTCCACCCCCTGGGGCTTCTGAAGGGCTTTCTCACAGCTGTTTCAGGGGTGTCACAGAGAACCCGCTCAGGAAACACAGGTGACCGGGACTTCAGGACAGAATGGGCTCTGCATCCTGTTCTCTTCTCTCAGCAAACGTCCCTGTCCCAGGGGCAGAGAGGCAGCTTTGTCTACAGTGAGTGGAGAGTTTTGCATTTACCCTCAAGCTCCAGGGAGGGGGTTTCACACTACTTATTGGCAGGAAGCAGCTGGGAGGCTGGGGGAGGCCAGAAAAGAGTCCCTGGCCAGCCTGGCCGGCCCTCCCTCTCCTCCAGATTCTCACTCCTGCTCCCCTAATCCCAGGGCAGGGTTGCCAAGTCCTCTTCAATAGAAAGTGTCCGTAGTATTCTCCTGAGCACAAAGCCATGTGACAGCTATTGCCCCTCTATAGGATCCACACTGCTGACAGGGACCCCATCACCACGCAGGAGCCTGAAGGCTCCCAGAACTGATCCCCAGCACCTTCTGACCAACAGAATGGGCAGTGAGGGTTTGCTGTTGTCACTGTTTTTCAGCTAGGGAATAGAAATGAGGCTGCCTTAGGCTAGACAAAGGCCCACTATGATCTGAAAATTCAAGTTGTCAGGACTTTTGGCAACTACTACCACACACACATAAGGACTTGGCACCACCTCAGAGCACAATTTGGATCTTTAAACAAGTTTTTAAACTGAGCATGGTGTAAATCCCAGTACTCAGGAAGAGGCTGAGGCAGGAGGATCACCACAAGTTCGAGGCCAGCCTCGGCTACATAGTGAGTTCAAGGCCAACCTAGACTACACAGTGTGTCCCTGGCTCAACAAAAAAATTGGGTTTTAAACTGGCATAAAACAAAAACTACATATTTATGAGGTACCATGTGATGTTTTGATACATGTAAACATTGTATTATGTTCCAATCAGGGTAAACATTATCTGTCTCCTCAAACACATGGCATCTGACTTTAAGGTAAAGCCAGATCCAGCACACAAAGGAATCTCCTCGTGGGCACCACTGGTCACACGTCCTCCTGGGACGCGACTAACTTCAGGTTCCCAGAGCTTAGGAAGCAGAGTTTACAAAGGTACCAGGTTATGTTACCTACGAGGTCCGGTTCTATCTTCTGAATCTTCTAAATCTATCTCAAATCGTTTGAAAAGCGGGTGATGTCTGTCTTACTCTTCTTCTTGCTGGGGTAGAGTACCTAACACCCAAAGTTAAAGAAGGGGGGGTTTACTTTAGCTCAGAGCACGTAAAGGTTTCAGTCCAAAGTCAGCTGGCTGCAAGGCAGGTTGGCATAGCAGAGGGGCGTGTCAGAGGAGAAGCTGTCCGTGGCGGGCAGGCAGGAGGAAGCCAGCAGGGAAGAAGCAGCCTCCCTTTTTCATTCTCCTTTTTATTCCACCAAGGCTACACACCTACTGATCGGTGCCGCCCACACCCAGAACTACACTAAACTAATTATCCATACCCAGAACTATACTAAACTAATTGAGTTATACACCCTTAATCCGCAGTCACACATTCCAGATCCAGCCACCTCGAAAAAGCCCATGAGCACAGGTGGCTTTGGGGAGGACATCTAGATACAAGCCATCATGGGTGGTCATCTTATTCACCAAGGGATCCTGCAAAGGGCCTGAGGAGGAGCTGAAGAAAGGGCAGCACTTTATGAACTTACTACTAATAAACCGTCTACCCACACCTGCACTCTGCTGGACACTGCCATGTGCTTTGGCATCAGACAAGGGGGAGGCATATGTGGACCCGGCCCAGTGACCTGTCTCACCCTGGGGTGGGGGTGCTGCTTCCCGAGAAACATGTGGGCCAAGAACTGGGGTAGAGCAAGTCACCACACAGAGCCTGAAGACCTTTACAGAAGGTGAAAGAGTCCTGCCTGCCTATGTGTGCCTTCAGCCATTTGCTTTTCCCTGATTGGGGCTCTGGTGAGTTCAGGCATGTGTACGCGTGCACACACACACACACACACACACACACAGTCACCTAAGGATGCTGAGGATGAACGTGCAGGTAGACACTGTCTCCCCAGGACGTGCCTTTCATCTCCCACACCACACGTCAGTGAAAGGACCGAGCCCGGTGCTGCCACTCACTGCAGCTTGCCACGCTTCTGGGTAGCACCTGACTTATAACCACTGTAATGACACCCTGGCTTCTTTCCAAGTGAGCAGTGATTGCCAACCCGCACACATTCAGAGGACCTGGGGGCTGTCCTGGGTGAGGCTGGGTGGAGATGTTTTGATGGCACAATCCCTAATTTATTAAGCCAGGAGCTTTTATTCATTGAATGTAATGGTAAATCAATCAGTCCTTTACCTTTCAGGCAAGCCATTCCTTATCAGATGAAGTGATCGAATGACTGAATATGGGGTGGCCCTGGCACAAGCCACCGGTCCCTGTGCAGGGGGAGGGCACCTGCTTCAATCAGCTGAGCTGAGTCAGGGCTTGGCCCCCAGGCCCTGCTGCGGGAGAGTGCTGAGTTCCGCAGGCACCTCCAGCCCCTCTCCTGCTAGGGGAGAGAGGAATGTGGGAGCAGGCACACAGTGCACGCTGCCCATGTCAGTGTGTGGACCACAGAGCCAGCCAGCTTGGGAGACGTCAGTGACAGCGGCTGACGACCAGGTCTCCCAGGAGTGGCCGCTCACACGGTCACACCAGGCTGGAACTGCCCCCTTCTCTGCAGCCAGAGCTCTGCTGTGACGGGAGTAGCCGGGCTGGTTCCTCCCACTGAGAGCAGTGGGGGTTTGGGAGGCTCGCTTTCCTGTCCCTCAGTTTCTCTCTCTCAGATCCTGACACTTTCACTGTCTTTGGTGCTGGCCATTTCTGCTTTTTCTCTTCTCACCCGTTCTTATCATGACACAGCTGCTGTTGCACAATTCTCTTTTTCAACCAAGGATTCATGAAGCATCTATTTTCTGCCTCTTGGTCTCTCAATTATTTCTTGGACCAGGGATGTAGCACAGTGGCACAAGCACTTGCCTGGCAAGCACAAGGTCCTGAGTTCGATTCTGATACCAAAAAGAAAAAAAAAGTGAAAAAGCCAGGCACGGTGGTGCACTCCTGCAATGCCAGCACTCAGGAGGCTGAGGCAAGAGGATTTTTGTGAGTTTGACACCAGCCTAGGCTACAAAGTAAGACCAAGGCCAGTCTGAACCGCACAGTGAGACCCTGTCTCAAAAAGAAAAACAAATCCATTATTTCTTAGTAGCACTTTGCCTACACTCTGGCTTTTGTTCTTCCAGCTCCGTTGAGGGCTGACCCGTCCTTGCTGTCTGGATCGGAAATTATTTCGTTTTCATCTCTGGCTATGGTCAGTTTTGTTGTGAGATGCTTATCAGTTTGTCTCCAGCTTTTAATTTTTCTGCTTTGATGCCTGACCACCTGCTCCACTGTCCAGTTTAATGGGTCAGTGCCCACCTCCTCTTCCCTGGGAGTGACCACTTCAACACTTTCTGTTGATCCCTTTGATTTCCCCTTTACACCGTGAAGGAGCTTACAGTACTATTTGATACTTGGGTGTCAGCCATTATCTGTTACCGATTCCCTACCTGAAAAGTCTTAGCTCCCCCCGGGTGTCCAGCCAGGGCATTCGCATGAGTACTCTCTGTCTCTCCTCTCAAAAGTGTTAAGCCCTAGTTTTAATCAAGTCCACAGGCAGATTTCGACCTACCGTTATCAAAACAAATGCTACTCGACTAAGGCACACACAGTAGGCACAGCATGTGTCACCTAATGAGCGGGTAACTTCTGAGAAATATGTAGAAATATGTTGCCAGGCAGTTTTGTTGTACAAACATCATAGAGACAGCTATAATGTCATGAAGTTGTGTAATGTTTTGTGCCTACCATTGCGTATCTGTCTGTCACTGACTGAAACATCGTTTTGTGAGCCGGGACTGAACACGCGCTTTCCATTGCTACACTTTATAATCATCCTTCCCCCTGTTTACTTTGTGTGTGTGTGTGTGTGCGTGTGTGTGCGCGTGTGTTTCATTTTTCTGTATTTATCACTACTTTAACCTCCAATTTTCTCCTAGATATGTCAGTCTTCTCTCAAAATGTCCCAATTCATCAAGAGTTCCATCAATTTCAGAAGAAACTGCTCCACAAACTGTCAGCCTGTGACACCTGAATGGTGTCCTCTGTGTCACCCAAACGTGTTTGTCATCTCTGGGCCAGGCTGAGCTGGCTTTCGTGTCTCCTTCATGTTGATTCTCTTCTCCTAGAACCCAAGACCACTCCCATGTTTTGACCTGGAACATCTGCAGTGGTCAGAGAAAGGGAACACAGAAAGCACAACTAATTGTTTCTAAGAACTCCTGGATCTACAGATATCTTCATCACATTTGAAGTCTGCTGGCTATGGAATTCCATGTGGGATTTACTTTTCCCCCAGAATCACAAAGTGGTTTGCTGTGTGCTGCCTTCCGGCTTCCAGCAGTGTTGTTGTTAAGTCTGATAGAATCCTACTGTTCTAATAATTCTTTTTTTTTTATCTTTAAAGAAGTGACATTTATTTATTTTTGTTTTTATTTTTGTTTTTTGTACCGGGGATTGAACTCACAACCTTGCTCTTGCCAGGCGAGCACTTACGCCGTTGAGCTAAATCCCCAGCTCTAATTCTTAATTCTTTGTGTAAAATTCATCCCTCTTTCCCCTTGTTACGTCCTGTGGGCCTGGGATTTAGGAGTCCCCAGAATCATCTTCAGCAGTCTTGTTTCTGACATAGAGAGGAGGATGAGTCAGAGAAGACAAGTGCAAAGCAAAAACTTTATTGCAAGAAGTGGTACACAGTCACTCTAGCGGAGTGGCGGGGTGGGGGGCCCAAATCCAGGTCACTGCTGAGTACGGGCCAGCAATCCTGTTCTCATAGAGTTAGGGTCCCACCACCCCATCACTACTTGTGAGTGGACTGTTGCTAGGGGTTAGGGTTGGTGGGCCGATAAGGGAAGATTTTTCTCCTTCTCTGTCTCCTTTTCTTTCTCTTTCTCCTTCTCCTTCCTCTTCTTTCTCTACTCCTCCTACTTCTTCCTCTTCTTTTTTTCTTATTTGGAGAAATAATCTACTTAAAGAGAGGCTTAGGTGGGTCTGTGTAGCTACACCGAAGAGGGTGTGAAAGCCGGGGGTGGGGGGAAAGGGGCCAGCGTTGCTAGCTTCTGAGACACAGAGGCCTTCCTATCTACCTCTTAAAGGGACCCAGTTCCCCTAATCTAATCTACCAAATGCCCCCCAACCCCTACACCCTTGCCTATCCCCAGAAGCATTTATGATCTTCTCTTTGTCTCCACCAACTTTGAAGCTTCACTATGATGTGTCATGCAGTACATCTATCTTTGTTCTTTGTTCCTGGAAGTTTGTATTCAAGTTTTTTCCAGAGGGCTTATCGGATAATAATACCAAATCTTTAAAAATGCTTGTTATTTTTATACTTAAATGACTGTTTGACTGGTTTCAAGTGTGATAAAAAACAGAACTTTAAATTTGTATCCTAACCATTTTAAGTGTACAATTTAGCAGTACTGTCTTCACATCGCACTTTTTCATCCGGTTAAAACTCTGCATTGAATGTTAATTGTCCCTCCCTCCAGGCCCCTGATGACCATCTTTCTACCTTCTACCTGATTTCTGAGCTTTCCTACTTTAGAGACTTTATATGAATGCAATCCCACAGGTTCATCCGTGTAGCACAAGAAAGGGTTTTCTTCTTTTCAAAGGCCACAGAACATTCCACTGCATGTATAGCCTACCTTTCCTTATCTATTCACCCCGTGGTGGATCGTGGGGCTAGTGTACATATGCTGCTATGAGTGTGGGCCTGCAAGTATATTGCTTGAGTTCCTACTTTGAGCTCTTGGATTTAAACTTGGAAGTGGGATTGTTGGATCATGTGGTATTTCTACTTTGATTTCTTGAGGACTCTTTGTATTGTTTTCTTTTTTTTCCTTTTCTCTTTATTACTGGGGACCAAACTCAGAACCTCACACTTGCCAGGTGGTGCTGTGCCACTGAGAAACATCCTTAGCCCTCTATACTATTTTCCACAATGGCTGCACCATTTTACATTTCCAAGAGGGCACAGAGTTCCAATTCCTCCTCATTGTCACCAACATTTTTGGGGGGGTTTTTAAAAATGTTCTTTTAATTAAATGTATTCATCCTAATGGGATGGGTGGGTTGCTTTTTTCTTGAGATTTTTGAAGGAATTGCTCAACCTTCTCAAGGGAATTGAATTTGTCCTGACTCTTCTGTTTGTGAACTGAGTATTTTCTTTTTGTCTGCTTATCCCACAAAACTTATTTATTTTTAAAGCCTAGTAACTGGGCTGGGGATTTAACTATGTGGTGCAGCATGAAGTCCTAAGTTTGATTCCTGGTGCCCAAAAATAAATAAATAAAACCTTATACCCTTTACTAATACACATCCCAGAGTTTATTTTGTAAAATTAAATTAAATTTATTTTAACTGATACTTAAAGACATCGATATTATACATATTAATGGGGCATCACAGTATTTTGATACGTGTACATATTGTGTTATGTTTAGGTTAGGCAGATTATCTCTTCAAGCATTCATTGTTTATTGATGGTGAAAACACTCAAAATCCTTTCTTTAGCTTTTCAGAATATAAGGCTCAGTGTCCTTGCCTGAAGTTACCTGCTGTGCACCAGCACACAGAACTTCTTATTCCTGCCTAACTGCGTCTTGGAACCCATTGACCGACTTCTTCCTGGGCTCCTCCATATTGCTCTTCTCAGCCTCTGGTAACCAGCGTTTTACTCTCAGCTTCTATGAGATCGGCTTTTCGCACTCCATGTGTCAGTGAGATCATGCAGTTCTCGTCTTTCTGTGTCTGGTTTATTTCACTGACTTTCAGTTTCATCTACATGTTTGCAAATGATGGTGCTGCAGGATTTTTGCGCAGAGACAGGACATGAGGTCCTTTTCCTAAGAAGCAACTTTATTTGTGTCAGCACTGACTCTGTGGCTTTGTATCCAAAGGTTGAGTGACAAAGACAGTATAGTTATACCCGTTTATACAATTTTTGTGTCTTTGTCCCTTGTATGGCCATACACTAACATTTTACAGTGTGGCTGGGTATGATTTATGTTTCAGAGTTACATCGGAACTACAGATGCTACACAGAGGCTGATATTGCTAGGTTGTAAAAAATTCTCGCCTTAACCTATCTGGAGGGGCCTTACCACGACAGGATTTCATCCTTCTCTGTGGATGATAGTATTCTAATATGTGTTCCACACATTACCACGTTTTCTTTGTCCATTCATCAGTTGCCATGGTTTCCATTTCTTGGCTATTGTGAATATGCTGAAATAAACCAGAGTATGGATGTCTCTTTGACATACTGAATTCTCTTCCTTAGAGCTATATTAGTAATGGAATTGCTCGATCATATTTTAAGTTTTTGAGGAAATCTTGTCCTGTTTTTCATAATGGCTGTGCTAATTTTCAAGGTTCCCTTTTCTCCACATCCTCACCAACACTTGTTATGTTTTGTCTTTTTGGTCATAGCCGTTCTTACTGAGGTAAGGTGATATTGTGGCTTCTATTTACATTTCCCTAGAAGTTAATGATATCGATACCTTCTTACTTACTTGTTAGCCATTCATATCTCTTCTTTTGTGAATATCTATTTAAGTGCATAGTTCATTTTTAAATTGAGTTATTTGGTTTTGCTGTTGAGTTTTTAGAGACCCTAAAATATTCAGAATATTCTTAAGTTATAGATACCCTTGTCATCTTCTAGCCTTTGTATTGTTACCTCCTGGTTCCTTGTTATTTTTAAGAGATCTTTCCTTTTGCAATCACAAGTTGCAAACCTATCTTTAAGGTTTGATAATCTATCTTTAGTGTCTTTCAAGCAGTTTTGCCAGCTTTCAATGGATTTTTTAACTTCATCTTTGAATCTGTTTCATGTATTCTAAATTTTTTTTATATTTTTCATTGAAGGTTTCCCTCCTTTTTCTATGCTCCTCTATTCTTCCTTCTGTGTCTTCTTAAGAGGTACTTAGCATTTCTTTTATTATTTTTCTTATATCTTCCTTTACTTGTATTAATATTTCTGTTGTAAGTTCTTTATAATTTCATGAAGATATTTCTTTATGTCAGATGCCATTTCTCCAGAAACTGCAGGTGTGCAACTCCCAATCTCTTCTGTGTTTACCTCTCTTGGGCCAGTACTGCTTGGGTTGGAGGCCAGAGACTGTCTTTTGTTTTTTCCTCTTGTCATGTTTCTGGTTTCTTCCAGATAAGTGGATAGTGGGGTCTCTGGCACTTCCTATGCTGGTTATAATTACTCTGATGTGTGCTGTCTATGGATTACTGCCTTCCTTAATCTGCTGGTGACCACTGGAGTACAAGCAGGGGTGGGGCAGGCTGGCCCCTCCCTTCTGACCTGGTCGACTACTGGTAGTCTTCACCATATTAGTGTGTGCCACTCAGTCAGGGCCAGTTAGAACTAGCTTTTGGGAAACCTTAGCCTTGGCTATTGGACTGACTCCCACACACTCACCGTGAACTGGTGAAGTTCTCTGATCCCACGTTCCTCTCCATGACCACGTCTTCCCACTGAGGCCCTCGGCCTTGCCAACCCCCAACTTCACTGTGACCATGTGTCTTTGGATTCCATGGCATTTCACTCACGGTGGGATCAGCTCCGGTAAGAACGAGTCTGGCTACCGCCTTCTGTTCAAGTCTTTCTTTTCTTCTTTCTTTCTTTCTTTCTTTCTTCCTTTCTTCCTTTCTTCCTTTCTTCCTTTCTTCACTTTAGTTTCTTCCTGGGTCTAGAGGATCCATCTCCTTCCATCTGGTCTTCTTCAAAGTGCAATATTCCAGCATCTGGGCTGTTTCTCTCAGAGAGGCTTTTTTACTTTGCTGCTTATGGATCCGCCATCTTCCCAGCTCCTAGTTGCAGCAATTGTTCTGCATTCAAGGGGAGTCACTGGAGTTGTCTCCCACAGGAGAGGGAGTTCCCTTTCTGATTTCAGCCTCTGTGCTGAGGGCCTCATGTGTCACATCACGTGACTGCTGTTCACAGTTGAGCTGGTGCTTTGAGTCCATTAAAGGCCGCTCACTCACTGCAGGAATGACCATGGAGTAAATCCGAGCTGTGGGGACATTGGATCCTGGTGTGCACTTCCCAGCAGAAAAACAGGCACAGGTGTCTGGCTCCCAGCTCCCCCAGCAGCCTTTTTCTTTTTCACAGCAAAAGCAGGAACTTTTATAGGCAGCTAGACTCTTAGGTCCCATAGGCTTAGATTTGTCTGCTTGAGGTTGACCAAACTAAAGGAAGGCATGAATTTGGAGAACAAAGGGAAAGATTTATCCACAGCTGCCTCTGAGGAGATTGAGGGGCCCATTTGCATCACATCATCATCTCAGGTGGAGCTGGCCAGGTGTCTTTCACAGTGAGGAGCAGAGAGGAGGGAAATGCGGGAGGGTAATGCAAATCTCCTCACATTTAGCTCTCTTCAGTTCATTGTCCTCTTGCTTTTGTCAATATTCTGGATATTGACCCCTTATCAGATGTACAGTTCACAAATATCCCCCCTCCCCCTGCCACACGCATTTTTTTTTTTTTGTACTGAGAATCCAACTCACAACTTCCACTTGCTGGGCATTCTCTGTGCCACTGAGCTACATCCCCAGCCTTTCCCCCCATTTTCAGGCTCTCTCTTCACTTTGGTTACTGTTTCCTTTGCAGTACAGAAATTTTTTAGTTTTATGTAATCTCATTCATCTATTTTTGCTTTTGTTTCCTGTGCTTTTTTGGGTTTTATGAAAAAAAATTCTTGTAAATTTCAGTGTTCTGAATCATTTTTCCTAAATTCTGGTCTAGTAGTTTCATAGTTTTAGGCCTTAATTTATGTCTTTAACTCATTTTGAGTGGAATTTAGCCACTATTAAGAGACAGGGTTCTAGTTTCATTCTTTTACATGTGGGTATCCAATTTTTCCCAGCATCATTTATTGAAAAGATTGTCCTTTCTCCAGTGTGTGTTCTTAGCATCTTTGTCAAAAACCAGTTGATGCATAGATTTATTTCCTGACTCTGTATTCAATTCTGTTGGTCTGTGTGTCTGTGTTTTTATGCCAGCACCCTGCTGTGTGGATTTCTACAGAGTTGTAGTATATTTAAAATGAGGTGGTATAATTCTTCTTGCTTTGCTCTTTTTTTGCTCAAGAAGATTGGCTCGCTCTCTCTCTCTCTCTCCCTCTGTGGTTCCATACAATTTTAGGACAGGTCTACAAAAAATGCCATTGATATTTTCATAGGGATTGCATTGATTCTGTACTGAGGTTGATTTTTATTTTTCCTGGTCCAGGTCTTCTTTTAAATTTTATTTTCTTGGTATCTGATTCATGTTTTCTCTATATAGATCCAAGTCTTTATTTTCTAGAAAGCTGTTTTGAGTTGTATCTTTAATAATCTTTCTATCTTCCATGCCCTAGTTTTCTTTTGAACATTCTATATTTTTCCTGTCTTCTGTGTCTACTGTTTTCTTCCTAATTCTAGTTTTTAAAATCAGTGAATAGTCTCCTGTTGTTTCCGATTTGGTGCATGTTTATTTTTTCCCCCTCATTTCATTTTTGAGCTCTGCCAACTTCTTCTTTGGAGTCTCACCATTGAATTCCTGACCTCTTTGCCTCTAGTCTGCACTTCAATATGTTTTTATAAGTGATGGTGCAACTCCTGGCCCTGCTCTGCACTGCTCTGGTAGCCTCTCCCTTCCGGGCCACTCCTCTCCCTGGAGAGATCTGTGAAGTGTCTTGGGCTGCTCCTAACATTTTGGATCAAGAGCAGGTTCTCGTGGAGTTGGTGCTGCATTGGAGCTGGCAGAAACCTTGTGTCTGCGTTTTTGGCTCATACTTCTCCCTGTAGTGGATTTGGGCAGTGTAGGGCTTTTCACAGGCATAAGAGTCCCTATTCCTGTTTCACAGGGAGACCACTTCCTCACATACAGTGTATCTGCTCCTTAGAAAGGGTGCAGCCCCGGAACTGTCCTTGCTCCCTCATACCCTTGCTCCTGCGGGTGCAGCAAGGCAATCACGACAGGATGTGCCTCCCTTGGGGGAAATTAACTTGGTGGGCTTTCTCTGGAATCTGCAGCCAGGGTCATCTTTTCGGCTTCCTTCTGCTTTTTCCAGCAATCCGCCTGCCTACTGTATAGTTTCACCCTCTCCCTGCTTTGCTAAAGGAGCTTTGGTTTTGCTTTTCTTTGCTTGCAGGCAACGTCAAGAGGATGCAAGAGCAAAGGCTGGCTCTTAGTGCCATGTTCAACTCTGTCAAGTCCTCTGCTCTAAACTCTCTCTTCCACTGCCTTTGGAAGCAGCATTAGTCTGGGGTATATGGCAGAGGAGAGGCTTTTCCTTTGTGAGACGGGTGATAGGAAAGCCTGATTTTCTGTCCTTGCTAGCTTGTTGTCCCAGACAGGACAGAGATGTGGCAATATGTTGCATGGGCCGTGTTTAGTACCTGCCCAGTGAGCAGTGCTGGTAACACACACAGTTAGAGGAGAGATGGAGAGGGAGAGGGAAAAAGAACGGCCCAGGAGTTCTGAGTTGAAGGCAGCAGACAGCTGCAGGAAGAGGGGGCAGAAATCAGACCATTGTCTCCTCTCTTCCCTCCAGGGTGACCATGTGTGGCTGGACCCTCCCTCCACCAGTAAGAACAGCGTGGCCATCGGAGGCATCATCAAAGAAACAAAGCCAGGCAAGGTCTTGGTTGAGGATGACGAGGGCAAGGTCAGTGTGGCAAGACTCTCCCCTTGGCCACTTCCACTGCTCCTCAACACCAGGGGCTGCCAAGCCCAAGGGGAGGGGTGTCTGTGAGGCAGGACAGACCGTGGTGGAGCCCGGTCCTGGTACATATGTGTTTGTCTTATGTTCCCAGATTGCATCTCAGGGAGACTAGGAGACAAAGGGAAGCAGGAGGGAAGGGCTATGGAGTAGAAGGCAAAAGCAGGTGTCAGCAGGGAGGGGACTGGAGGAAAAGCTGGGGAGAACAGTTAGGGGGACACACAATGAGGGGTGGGCAGCTTATCCTCCTGAGGGAGACAGGACAGCCCCATGGAGAGGGGAGGCCAGGGCTTCAGGGGGAGCGTCCACCTGCCCTCCTGCCCAGCCCAGGGCTGCAAGACAAGGCAGGCGCTTGCAGACGAGGCCTTCAAGGAAAGTGTTCTAGACTGTGGTTAGAAACACCAGAGTATAGAAGCCAGAAAAACAGCAATATCTCCTATTCAGGTGATGCTGTACAGTTTTTCAAAAAAATATTTTTACTTGCATGGTGTGCTTTCATTCTGACAACTGACGTGGTCCCCACTGCAACCTGACCATTAAATCTAATTTCCAGCTGCTGCATAGCTCTCCTTCCTCAGGCTGAAGTTCAATCCTGGTCCCCATTGCACATGGACCCCAGGCCCTGACAAATGCTGACAAAGCCATAGATGGACCTGGTTTTGCCACGGGTGCCCCTGGACCTAAGCCACAGACTGACTCTGGCAAGAGACTGGCCACCAGGCCTGGGTCAGCTGGTCTGTACACTGCAAAGGACCTGGAGGACACAGGTGCAGGGGACCCATAGAGTGGCTGCCCCTGAGAGCAGTCTGTGCCTGTCATTCCAGGAGCACTGGATCCAATCAGAGGCCCTTGGCGCCCTCAGTCCTATGCACCCCAACTCAGTTCAGGGTGTGGACGACATGATCTGTTTGGGAGACTTGCACGAGGCGGGTATTGTGCACAACCTCCTGATCCGCTACCAGCAGCATAAGATCTACGTGAGTCCCCCACCTCGTGTCCACAGGGAGCCCCACAGGCAGAAGACAGCAATGCACCAGGGGTCTGGACCAGGCACTGCCCCTCCTCAGCCCTCACGGTGTGAGGGAACCCCAGCCATAACGTTTCCCAACCTCTGGTCCCCACCCAGAAGGGGCGGGAAGTCACAGCCTTGAGGGTGAGAAGGCGATGCCTGGTGAAGCGTGCTGCCTGGCACACAGTAGGTGCTCAGGGGCACACAGAAGCTGCTGCCCCCCTCTTGCTGTCTATGGCTGAACAGAGGGCTTACTCTGACTGTTAGGTGGATGCCAGGGGACAGGGACGCGGGCAGCCCTTCAGCCTAGGTCACACCCGTGCCAGCCAGAGAGGAGACCTGTGACAACTGGAATTCTGAGGCCCCACCTACCACTTTCGGAGGGCCGTGTGGGTAAATGGGGGCTCTTCTCCCAAGCCTGGCAGTGGATGCAGGTCCACCCCACCCCCAAGGCACTCAAACCGGGCCCTGGGAAAGATGGTGTTCTAGAAACAACACCATCAGCAGACCCAAGTGAGTGTGCCCGGAGGAAGTCGCTTCCTGCCTGGGCCTCTTGCACGTCTGGAGGGGTGGCTAGGAGTGAGCTGGAGACCTTAAACAGAAGAGAACCACAGGAGAAAAGAAGGATCCCGTAGGCGGGCAGAGTAACTTGCTCTGCTCTGGCTGAATGTGGGTAAGAACACCTGGAACTGATTCCCACAGCACTAAGCTGGGCTGAATTGTAGCTCGCCCTTTCCAAAGTGCCTGCCTGCGTCCTTTATCTGACCCTTGCGGCCTTGAAGGCAGAGGATAGGTAATCCAGCTGGGCCCCTCGGGGATCCTGAAGAGCAGGGAGTTCTGGGGCGAACTCCCAGGAGAGGGGTTTGACCCTGGGGCCCGGAGCACAGAGGATGTATTTGGACCCTGAGGGCTGCTGACCAGCCTCCAGGGAGGCCTGCTTGAGGCCAGTAAAACTCCTGCCATCTTCCAACTAGAGTCGATCTCACTTTGTCACCAGAGCTGTGGGTCCTGGGAGTTCTCATGGGGTCGCACCCGAGGCCTGGCCAGGGCCCCCATTCTTTCCACCCCTTCCTTCCCCAGACATACACAGGATCCATCCTGGTGGCAGTGAACCCGTTCCAGCTGCTGCCGCTCTACACCCTGGAACAGGTACAGCTCTATTACGGCCGCCACGTGGGCGAGCTGCCCCCACACATCTTTGCCATCGCAAACAACTGCTACTTCAACCTGAGGAAGAACAAGCGGGACCAATGCTGTGTCATCAGGTGGGGCTCAGACTCCCTCATCCCTGGGGGCGGGCATTGCCTCTGAGCACTCTGTGAAGGTGTGAGCATCCCCTCTCCCTCAACTTCTCCTGGCCAGCAGTGACTGTAAGGCTAGTCGATGTAGGGGCTCATCTGATTCAGCTACCCACACCCTTCCCAAGGGTGCCCAGCACACCCACAGCTGCCCCTCTCCTCTGCCCCTGAGGCAATGTCCTTCTAATGTCCAAAGCTCCAAAGCTTGCGTCCTGCAGAGCCCAGCCATCCATAGCCTCCCTGGGGCCTGGACTTCCCAGCTGCTGGGGAAAGAAGGCAGGGTGGCTGTTTTAGATGGGCCCTGGAAGGGTACTTGGGGACACATAGGTCAAATAGGTGAGCCCCCCATAACCTTAGGGCAGCCCCAGGTGAGGCCAGGTGGCAGCAGTTTTAGGAACAGCCATCAGTCTGCCTAGTGGCCTGGCTTGGCCTAGAACCACAGCCCCTCTTGCTGCCAAGAGAAGGGAATTCTAGAGGGTAGGGGAGCTGCAGAGGGAAACCGGCTCCGGAGCACTGACTTGGTGCTGAGTAGTCATTCCTGTGTTCCTTTTCCTTCACTCATTGCCCAAGATGTAACGGAGTCCCCTCCCTGGATAACGGAACGAAAAGCTCTGTCTCCCGGCGCTCCTATTCTGGAAGGGGAAACGGGTAGACAATAAATGTATACTTTTAAGCAGATACTAAGTGTGTTGACAAACACATGGCAGGAGGACAAGAAGCAGGGCAGCTGCTTTTAGTGGAGAGGGGACCAGGCATGGGTCCCTTCGTGCAGACATAAACGATGAACAGAAACCACAGTAATGTCCTGTAGCGTAGGTGGCCACCTATTGTCCTCCACCACTCACTGAAGCAGACAGTCTTATTCCCATGGTGCAGCAGGGACTCCTACAACGGGAGAAGTGGGGATGCTTTCCCAGGGACACACAGCAGTGAAGCAGGGGATTCAGACCTAGGGCTCAGGAGACGAAGGCAGAAAGATGCCTTGGCACAGAGCTGTCCCAGTACGTCCCCCAAGGCAGGGGTAGCTTTCTTGGCCCAAGAAACCTCTCAAGCCAAGCTGGAGCACAGGCCGGCCAGCAGGACGCTCGCAGGGCCGGACGGCACCAGAGGGAAGCAGCACTGAAAGAGACTACATCCCGGAAGGAGAGCTGCAGGGCCTGGTGCCCCGCAGTGAATGGGCATCACTTCGAGTCATGCTGGGTTCGAGGACCATTGAGCTGAGAGTTTGAGACCAGCCCAGACAACGTACCCAGAGCCTACCGCAAAACCAAAAGACAAATAATTTTAAACATGGGCTTGGAAGGGAATTTTCAAACCATACTTCTGAAACCACTTATGGGGGTCCTTTGACCCCGTCATATCAGGACTCAGTACCCAGGCCCAGAAGGATGAGAACACAGGCAAAGATTATAATTGAAAAGGAAGAGCAAGTGGGAAAAGGACTTCAGTTTGCGGAGAAGAGCTGAAGGGGCACAGCTGTGATGGAGAAGGTGGGGCTGGCCCGTTGACAAAGGACAGGAGCCAGCTTTTAGGGCGTTGCTGTGGTGGGCCAGGGGCTGGCTGGTCTTTTAGTTATTTATTTATTGGTGTTGGGGGGAGGCTCATCTTTTTAAAAAAAATGTTTCATTACTACATTTTTGCCATACATAATGCTCACATTTATCGTAGGGAATTTGTACCTGTACATAATATGTCTAAATTGTTCTTTTTTTCTAATTACCCATCTCTTCCCTTCAACTCTTCTTCCCCTCCCCATTTACAGACACTTTGTTTCCATTTTTTCTTCCATTCTTTGTTTTTAAATCCCTTTTCCCTTCCTTCCCTTTTCCCTGCCCTCTTCCCATTTGAACATGTTCTTCCTACTTCCCAATATCTCTCCTCCATTTTGCTCCTTCTTTACTCTTAGGGTTTCTCACACAAGAGGAACAATGTGATATTTAAATTTGTGTCTGATTTAAATATTTAAATTTGTGTCTTCATTTAAAATGATGGTCTTGAGGTGCATCTATGTATCCACAAATGACTTGAGTTTATCTTTCTTTATGGCAAAGTAATACTCCATTGTATATAAATACCACATTTCCTTTATCCATTCATCTTTTGATGGGCATATGAGCTGTTTCTAAGATTTAGCTATTATAAATTATGCTGCTGGAAACATGGGTATGCATATATCACTGTGGTATGATGCTTTTAACTCTCTCAGGAATATATCAAGAAGGAGAATAGCTGGGTCAAATAAAAACTCTGATTTTAGCTTTTGAGGAAACCGCACACTGATTTCCACAGTGGTTGCCCCAGTGTATACTCACACCAATATTGAAGAAATGTTCTTTTTTATGCAAAGACTCACCAGCAACTGCATTTGGCTGATTTCTTGATGATAGTCATTCTTTCTGGAGTGAAATGGAATCTCAGTATTGTTTTAATTTGCATTTCTCAAATGACCAGTGATGTTGAACTTTTTTTGTCTTTTTGAGACATGGTCTTGCTGTGCAGCTCAGATTGGCCTTGAGCTCACTTTGTAGTCCAGCCTGGTCTCCAACTTGCAATAATTCCCCTGTCTCAACCTCCCAAGTGCTGGGAATACAAGCATGTGCCACCATACCTGGCTGTTGAACATTTTTGGTATATTTATTGCTGTTTGTACTTCTTCATCTGAGAAGTGTCTACTGATGCTCATTTTTTAGTTGATTCTTTTAATTTGGGGGGGTCTTTTTTAAGTTCTTTATATATTCTAGATGATAATTCTTTTTCTGAGGAGTAGCTGGTAAAACATTTTTCCCATTTTATGGGTTGTCTCTTCACTCTATTGATGGTTTCTCTTGCTGTGCAAAAGCTTGTGTGTTTCTGTTGTTTCGAAATCCATTTTATTTCCTTTTAAAAAATTTTTTTTGAAGAGAAAACAAAACAAAACAGAAAAGAGGGTAACAACAATACAGAATTTCAAGGAAAAAAAGAAAAGAACAAAAAACACTAAGAAATCACTACTTGATAAATTACATACTGTCATCTTGGAAATAGTTGTTCAAGTTATAAAATTAAAATATACAAAGTAGACATTCAAACAGTGAAACTGTTAAGAGTTCTGCTCCACTATCTAACAAAAACAGTAATATGGTCATCCATCTTACACACTTAAACATACATGCAGTTGTATCCTTTAGAGCACTTTCTTTTCTTCTCTTTTTTACAGTAGCAACTACATATTTTGGGTTTTATCACTCCTACATTTCTTATTACTTTTTACACTAGAGACACAATGTGATATTTATAAATATTATTCTTATTTCACTAATGAGGATAGTCTCAAGTTGTCTCCATTTACCTATGAAGGCCTCAAGATCATCCTTCTTCATAGCTGAGTAATATTCCATTATATAAAAATACTACATCTTTTTCATCCACTCTGCATTTGATGGGCATCTTGGTTGCTTCCAAGATTTAGCTATTACAAATTGTGCTGCTATGAATATGAGTGCACATATATCACTGTGATATGACCTTTTCAGTTTTTCTGGGAAAATGGCCAGGAAGGGAATAGCTGGGTTAAATGGGAGTTCCAATCCTAGTTTTTTTGAGGAATCTCCATACTGATTTCCATAGTGGCTGCACCAGTCTACACTCCTACCAACAGTGGAGCAGTGTTCCTTTTTCCCCACAGCCTCACCAACATTTGTTATCGGTTGATTTCTTGATGGCAGCTATTCTTTCCAGTGTGAGATGATATCTCAATGTTGTTTTAGTTTGCATTTCTTGAATGACCAGTGATAGTGAACATTTCTTCATGTATTTATTTGCCACTTGTATATCTTCATCTGAGAACTGTGTGTTCATCTCAGATGCCCATTTTTAGAGAGGGTCTTTGAATTTGGGGGATTGATGTTTTTCAATTCTTTATATGTTCTGGATATAAGTCCTTTGTCTGAGGGTTTGCTGGCTAAAATTCTTTACCATTCTGTGGGTTTTCTTTTCATTCTGTTGATGATTTCTTTTGAAGTGCAGAAACTTTTCAATAATATGAGATCCCAGTTGTTGATTCTCTGAAGCGTTTCCCATGCAGTTTGTGTTTTGTTCATAAATTCCCTGCCTACTCCTGTGTCTCCAAGACTTCTACCTACTTTATCTTCCAGTATATTTAGTGTTTCGGCTTTAATATTAGGTCTTTGATCCATTTAGACTTTAGTTTTGTGCATGGTGATAGGCATGGACCTAGTTTCAGTCTTCTGCATATGGAGAGCCAATTTTTCCAACACCATTTATTAAAGAGGCTGTCCATCTTCCAGTGAACATGTTTAGTCCCTTTGTCAAATATCAGGTGGCTGAGTGTCTTTGTACTTATACTTGCGTCTTCTAATCTGTTCCATTGATCCTCAGGTCTATTTCTTTGCCAGTACCATGCTGATTTTATCACTGTGGCTTTGTAGTACAGTTTCAAGTCAGGAATTTAGATGCTTCCTGCCTTGTGTTTATTGCCCCGAATTGCCTTTGCTATTCTAGGTTTCTTCTGTTTCCAAATGAATTTTAGGAGTGTTTTCTCTAGGTCTGTGAGGTATGTCAATGGTATTTTGACTGGGATTGCGTTAAATCTGTATGATAGTTTTGGGAGTATAGCCATTTTCACAATGTTGGTTCTTCCTAGCCAAGAGCAAGGAATATCCTTCCATTTTCTAATATCCTCTTCAATCTCCTTTTATAGCATAGTATAGTTTTCAGCATATGGGTCTTTTACATTGTTAGTTAGGTTGATTCCTAAGTATTTCATCTTTTAAGATGTTATTGTGAAGGGCGATATTTCCATTATTTCTTTCTCGGTGAGTTTCTTCTTTGTGTACAAGAGCTATTGATTTTTGCACGTTGACTCTGTATGCAGCTACATTGCTGAATTTATAACCTCTAGAAGTCTTTTAATGGAGTTTTTGGGGTCTTCTATATAGAGTATCATGTCATCTGCAAATAGTGATAATTTAACTTCTTCTTTTCCTATCTTTATTTGTTTTATTTCTCTCTCTTGTCTGATTGCCCTGGCTAGTGTTTCCAGAACTATATTGAAAAGGAGTGGTGATAGTGGACAGCCTTGTCTTGTTCCTGATTTTAAAGTGAAAGCTTTCAGTTCTTGTCCATTTAGTATAATACTGGCTGTTGGTTTGTCATAGATGGCCTTCATAAGGTTGAGGTAGACACCGTGTATTCCGAGTTTCTGAAGAGTTTTTATCATGAACATGTGTTGGACTTTATCAAAAGTTTTTCTGCATCTATTGAGATAACCATGTGGTTTTTGTTTTTGGCTCTTTTGATGTGGTGTATCACATTTATTGATTTGCATATGTTAAACCATCCCTGCATTCCTGGAATGAACCTCACTTGGTCATGATGTATAATCTTCTTTTTTTTGGTACTGGGGATCAAACTCATGGCCTCGCACTTGCCAGGCAGGCACTTATGCTGCTGAGCTAAATCTCCAGCCCCCGTATAATCTTCTTGATGATTTGTGGCATTCTATTTGCCAGTATTTTATTGAGAATCTTTGCATCAATGTTCATTAGTGAGATTGGCCTATAGTTCTCCTTTTTGGTTGGGTCTTTCTCTGCTTTTGGTATCAGAGTAATACTTGCCTCCAGGAATGATTTAGGGAGGATTGCTTCCTTTTCAAATTCACTGAAGAGTTTAAAGAATATTGGCATCAAATCTTCTCTAAATTTCTTGTAGAATTCAACTCTGAATCCATCAGGACCTGGGCTTTTCTTTGTTGGTAAGTTTTTATTACATTTTCAATTTCAGTAGCTGATATTGGGTTATTCAAAATTGCTGTATCGTCGTGGTTGAGCTTTGGTTGAGCTTCATATGTTTCTAGAAATCTGTCCATTCCCTCTGTGTTTTACACTCTATGTGAGTAAAGATTTTCAAAGTAGGTATTCATGATCTTTTGAATTTCAATGGGATCTGTAGTAATTTCCCCCTTTTCAGTCCTTATTGTGTGAATTTGTGTTTTTTTCTTTCTTTTTCTTTATACAGTTAGCTAGAGGTTTGTCAATTTTGTTTATTCTCTCAAAAAATGATCTTTTTGATTCATTAATTCTTTGTATTTTTTTTTAGTTTCAATTGCATTGATTTCTGCTCCAGTCTTTACTATTTCCTCTCTTCTATGAGCTTTGGGTTTAACTTGCTCTTCTTTTTCTAGAAGCTTGAGATGAAACATTAGGTTATTTATTTGTGCTCATTCTGTTTTCTTGATATGACAATTTATTGCTATATATTTCCCTCTTAAGACTGTTTTCATTGCATCCCACAGATTAGAGTATGTTGTGTCTGCACTTTCATTGAATTGTAGGTATTGCTTTATTTCTTCTTTAATTTCATCTGTATCCCACTGATTGTTTAAAAGGTTATTATTTAATCTCCATGTATGCATGCAGGTTTTGCAATTTCTTTTGCCATTGATTTCCAATTTCAGTGTGCTGTGGTCAGATAGTATGCATGGGATAATTTCAATACCTTTGCATTTACTTAAGAATATTTTATAGGACAATATATGGTCTATTTTGGAGAATGTCCCATGTGCAGCTGAGAAGAATGTGTATTCTGATGTGGTTGGGTGGAACACTCTGTAGACACCTACTAAGTCCAATTGCTTGCAGGTATGATTCAGTTCTGTTATTTCTTTGCTGACTTTTTGTCTAGTTGAACTATCTCTTTGTGACAGTGGGCTGTTAAGGTCCCCTGTAATAATTGTGTTCCTGTGTATTTGGTTTTTCATGTCCATTAGTATCTGTCTTATATAGTTGGGTGCTCCTGTGTTTGGTGCATATATATTTATAATTGTTAGTTCTTCCTCTTGGATTTTTCAACTTACGAGTATGTAGTGACCTTCTTTGTCTCTTTTAATCATTTTAGGTTTGAAGTTCACATTGTCTGCAAATAGAATAGTTACCCCTGCTTTTTTCTGGGTTCCTGTTGCATGGAATACTGTTTTCCATCCTTTGACTTTTAATCTATGAGTTTCCTTTTGGGTCAGATGTGTTTCTTGTGTACAGCATATTGTGGGATCATGTTTCTTGATCCATTCTGTCAACCTATTTCTTTTGATAGTTGACTTGAGGCCATTTACATTTATGGAAATCACTGATATGTACTGGTTCGACTTTGCCATATTATGTTCCAATTGTTTGTTTTCTGCTTTTCCCACTTATTTACTTGTTTGTCCTACCTGGTGGTTTCTTTCTGTTGTTCTGGGGATTGTGGTCATTTTTATCTCTGTCTAGTATGTCTTTCAATGTTCTTTCTAGGGTTGGTTTGGGGGACGTGAATTTCTTCAGTTGTTCTTTGTCATGAAAGTATCTTATTTCTCTATTAAATTTGAATGAAAATTTTTCTGGGTACATCAGTCTGGGTTGAAAGTTGTTTTCTTTCAGGGCTTGAAATATCTCACTCTAAGTACATCTTGAGGGTTTATGCTGAAAAGTCTGCTGTGATTCTAATGGGCTTTCCTGGATAGGTTACTTGTGTCTTTTCTCTAACAGCTTTTAGTATTCTATTTTTATGTTGTATGTCTGAGATCTTAACTATTATGTGTCTGGGTATAGATTTATGTTGGTTATGACTGTTTGGTGGTCTACATCCTCACTTATCTGCATATCAGATTTTTTTCCCCATGTTTGGGAAATTTTCTCCTATTATTTCTGTGAATATTTTAGTTATGTAGTTTGTATTGACTCCAGCGTCTTCACCAATGCCTATTAATCTTATATTGTTGCTCTTGGCATCATCTTGAAGCTTTTGGATTATCATTTCATGCTGCTTTGTTATTTTTAAAAGTTCTATCCTTTCATGATCACTAATTGCAATCCTGTCCTCAAGGTCCAAAATCCTATCCTCAGCTTCATTTAAACGGCTTTGCATACTTTGAATAGAATGTTTTGTTTCTTGGATGTCTCTTTCAGTTTGCTTCGTGAATTCTGCTTGTTTTCTATGTTGTTCATTCAAGGTTTCAATCAGTTTCCCATGTTCCTGTACTTTTTTCTCTATTTCTTCATTAGCTGTGCTCAGCAACTCCTTTACTAAGGTTGTTACTTCTATCTTTACATGGGAGAGTACTTCTAACTTGATTTCCTCTATGGCCTCATGGAGTCGTTTTTTTTTTATTTCATTCGCTATCTTTTCAGAGATTTCTGGTGTGTTACTTTTGGAGTCCTCTATTTCAATGTCTCCTGTACTTGCTCCTGGTGGACTAGATGTTTGAGATTGCATTTTGCTTTTTCGTTTTGCCATTTTCCCCTTTTGAGTTAGTATTTGGTTCTTCAGACCCGCTAGTGTCAACTGTTGGTAGTGAGTACCTTGGTGTCCTACTGTCAGGTTGATGTTTGTCCAGTTGCTGGGTCCCACAATGAATAGGTGGGCCAGTCACCTGACTCCCTGCTGCAGGGCGTGTTGGGGAGTCCTGTAGTCTTCCTGGGCTGACAAGCCTAGTAGTATTGATGTAAGTCAACTTTTAGTTCCTGCTAGTACTTTATCTTCAGGTTATTCCCGGTCATCAAATCTCCTTGTCTATAGTGTTTGTGTCGGCTGAGGCCCTACTGTGTCCCTATTGTTTGCCTGTGTGTCTCATAAGCCCTTTTGCTTTTCTTCCAGTTGGGGAAGTTCTCGACACACTCCTCACTCTGCCTGATGTTTTCTGTGTGTAGGAAGGGGTCACCCTCACTCTTGTCAGAGTCACCAAGGTCTTACAGTTAGTTGGAGGGAGCTTTACTACTGGCCTTATTTACTCACTGTACACCTCTATTTTAGGGGCATCCTCACCACACTGACTGGAGCCAGCTGAGATCTTCTGTTTCAGTGAGGCAGCCACTTAATCTCCCTTCAAACTAGCACAGATAATCTGCTGTAGTCCAAGGTTCCTCTGGGAGCAGACTTCCAAGTTTGCCCTGAGTGCTGGGATTCTGCAGGGGCAAGCGTGGTCAGGGCCCAGGGGTGGATTCTGGGCCCTGCTTGCTGTTTAGAGTTCGCTGAGTGTAAATCGGTTAGGCCCGCTGGTCCCTCTCATGAGTCTTGGGGTGGTTTCAGATGCAGGGCGTGGTCTTACTGCCTGGGAGTAGAGTTCCAAGTTTGCCCCGTGCACGCTGGGATTCCATGCAGTCAGGGCCCAGGGGTAGATTCTGGGTCCTGCTTGCTGCCTGGAGTTTGCTGAGCATAGTTCCCATTTTATTTCAAGAATAAAAGGAAAGAAAAAAACTACAACAAAATTTCAAAACACATCAATCAGGGGCAGCAATAGTGCATACATTGCACATTGTCATCCCTAAATCATTCACCCAGAGCATTTAATTGTCCAGACAATACAAATCTTTCTCTTCAGTGGACTCAGAGAAACCAGTAGTGTAACTATCTTAACTATTTTTATATACATACATGTATACTTACGTTGTTTCTTCCAGCTTCTTGCACTGATTAGTCAGTACACATGTTTACATGTGTCTCTTACTAATGAGTATAATCTCTAGTTGCATCCATATAGCTATAAAAGTTTCCAGTTTATCCTTTTTTACGGCTGAGTAGTACTGCATTGTATAAAAATACTACATTTTTTTATACATTCCTTAGTCACTGGGCGTTCAGGTTGTTTCCAAGATCTAGCTATTACAAATTGTGCTGCTATAAACATGGGGGCACATATATCATTGTGGTATGATGTTTTTAATTCTTCTGGGATGATACCCAGAAGGGGAATAATGGGTCAAATGGAAACTCTAGTCCTGGTTTGTTTGGGTTTTTGTTGTTGTTTTTGTTGTTGTTGTTGTTTTTGTTTTTAGTACCGGGGTTAAGACTCATGACCTTGCACTTGCCAGGCAGGCACTTAAGCTGCTGAGCTAAATCCCCGGCTGCCCAGTCCTAGATTTTGAGGAATCTCCACACTGATTTTCACAGTGGTTGCACCAATCTGCATTCCCATCAGCAGTGGAGAAGGGTTCCTTTTTCTCCACAGCCCCTCCAGCATTTGTTATTGCTTGATTTCTTGATAATAGCCATTCTTTCTGGGGTGAAGTGAAATCTCAGTGTTGTTTTAATTTGCATCTCTTGAATGACCAGTGATGTTGAACATTTTTTTTTGCATATTTATTTGCTGTTTATATTTCTTGATTTGAGAAGTGTGTATTTATCTCTGATGTCCATTTTTGGATTGGGTCTTTAAATTTGGGAGGACTGATTTATTTCTGCATTCTTTACATGTTTTCAATAGTAATCCTTTTTCTAAGATACTGCTGACAAACATTTTCTCCCACATTGAGGGTTGTATCTTCACTCTGCTGGTGGCTTCTCTTGCTCTGCAAAAGCTTTTTAGTAAGATGAGATCCCAGTTGTTGATTCTTTGTAATAGTGCTTGTGCAATTGGGGTTTTGTCCATAAAGTCTTTGCCTACATCATTGTTTTCAAGAGTTTTACCCACTCTATCTTCCAGTAGTTTTGTTTCTGTTTTACTATTTAGATTTTTGATCCATTCCAAATTTAACTTACTGCATGGTGAGAGATATGGGTTCAACTTTAATCTTCAACGTGTAGAGAGCCAGTTTTTTTAGCACTGTTTATTAAAGAGGCTATCTTTCTTCCAGTGAGTGTGTTTGGCACCTTTGTCAAACATGAGGTGGATTAGTGTCTCTGGAGTTGTTTCTGCATTTTCTAATCTGTTCCATTGATCTCCCCCCCCCCAGACATTTTTTTTTATTTGAAAGAGAATAAAACAAAAGGGGGCAGTACAGAGCAGATCAGAACAGGACAACATAGGCAACACAGTACTTTACATTAAGTCAACTGGACATCAACAGTATCTAACACCATATCTCTTACTCTGCTATAGTTGAGCATAGTTTCAAATACAATACTATCAAACATAACACAATAGTATTAAGCCAT
>PVJX010025930.1:0-26400 GCA_004027295.1 Dolichotis patagonum | reverse complement strand
CCTGATATTTTTCAATTCTGTATATGTTTTGGATATAAGTCATTTGTCTGAGGGGTTGCTGGTTAAAATTTTTTCCATTCTGTGGGTTTTCTTTTCACGCTGTTAGTGATTTCTTTTGAATTGCAAAAACTTTTTTAAGATGAGGTCCCAGTTGTTGATTCCTTGAAGTCTTTCCCATTTAGTTTGTGTTTTGTTCATGAATTCTCTGCCAACCCCTATGTCTCCAAGACTTCTACCTAACTTGTCTTCCAGTAGATTTAGTTTTTCTGTTTTAATGATTAGATCTTTGATCCATTTTGATTTTAGTTTAGTTCATGGTGATAGGCATGGGTCTCATTTCAGTCTTTGGCATCTGGAGAGCCAATTTTTCTCACGTAATTTATTAAAGAGGCTATCCTTCTTCCAGTGAACATGTTTAGCCCCTTTGTCAAATTCCAGGTGGCTGAGTGTCTTTGTACTTATACTTTCATCTTCTAATCTGTTCCATTGCTCCCCAGGTCTATTTCTTTGCCAGTACTATGCTGGTTTTATCACTGTGTCTTTGTAGTACAGTTTCAAGTCAGAAATTGAGATACCTCCTGCCTTGCCTTTGTTGCCAGAATAGCCTTTGCTATTCTAGGTTTCTTCTGTTTCCAAATGAATTTTAGGAGTGTTTTCTCTAGATCTTTGAGGTCTGTTAATGGTATTTTTATTGGAAATGCGTTGTATCTATGTAATAGTTTTGAGAGTATGGCCATTTTCACGATGTTGGTTCTTCCTAGCCAGGAGCAAGGAATATACTTCCATTTTCTTTCTTCAATCTCCTTTTTTAGCATAGTATAATTTTCAGCATATAGGTCTTTTAAATTCTTGGTTAAGTTGATTCTTAAATATCTCATTTTTTTGGATTCTATTGTGAAAAGTGATATTTCCATAATTTCTCTCTCAGTGAGTTTTTATTTGTGTACAGGAATACTATTAGTTTTTGAGCACTGACTTTGTATCCAGCTACACTGTTGGATTTGTTTTTTACCTCTAGTAGTCTTTTAATGGAGTTTTTTGGGTCTTCTATATAGAGTATCATGCTATCTGCAAATAATGATAATTTAACTTCTTCCTTTCCTATAGTTATTCCTTTTATTTCTCTATCTTATCTGATTGCTCTGGCTAATATTTCCAGTACTATATTGAATAGGAGTGGTGATAGTGGACATCCTTGTCTTGTTCCTGGTTTTAGAGTAAAAGCTTTCAATTTCTGTTCATTATTATAATGTTGACTGTTGGTTTATCATAGATAGACTTTATGAGATTGAGGTAGACACTGTGTATTCTGAGTTTCTGAAGGGTTTTTTCAATCATGAACAAGTGTTGGACTTTATCAGAAGCTTTTTCTGCATCTACTGAGATGACCATGTGGCATTTGTTTTTGGCTCTGTTGATGTGGTGTATTATATTTATTGATTTGCATATGTTAAAATATTCCTGCATTCCTGGAATGAATACCACTTGATCTTGATGTATAATCTTCCTGATGATTTGTTGCATTTTATTTTCCAGTAACTTATTGAGAATCTTTGCATCAGTGTTCATTTGTAAGACTGGCCTGTAGTTCTCCTTTTTGCTTGGGTCTTTCTCTGGTTTTAGTATCAGAGTAATATTTGTCTCCTGGAATGATTAGGGAAGATTGCTTCCCTTTAAATTTCATTAAAGAGTTTAAGGAGTATTGGCATCAAATCTTCTCTAAATTTCTTGTAGAATTCAGCCATGAATTCATCAGGACCTGGGCTTTTCATTGTTGGTAAGGTTTAATCACATTTTCAATTTCAATAGCTGATATTGGGTTATTCAAAATTGTTGTACCTTCTTGGTTGTGCTTTGATAGTTCATATTTTTCAAGAAATCTGTCCATTTCCTCTGTGTTTTCCATCCTATGTGAATAAAGGTTTTCAAAGTAGGTATTCATTATCTTTTGAGTTTCCATGGGAAATTCTTTTCAGTTCTTATTGCATGAATTTGGGTTTTTTTCTTTCTTTTTCTTTATAAGGTTAGCTAGAGGTTTGTCAATATTTGTATTCTCTCAAAAAGCCAGCTTTTTGATTCATTAAATCTTTGTATTTTTTTTAGTTTCAACTGCATTGATTTCTGCTCTAATCTTTACTATTTCCTCTCTTCTATGAGTTTTGGGTTTAACATGCTCTTCTTTTTCTAGAAGCTTGAGGTGTAGCATTAGGTTGTTTATTTGTGCTAGTTCTGTTTTCTTGATATGTTAATGTATTGCTATATATTTCCCTCTTAAGAGTGCTTTCATTGTATCACACAGATAATGGTATGTTGTTTCCATATTTTCATATTTACTGAGTTATCAGTATTGTTTTATTTCTACTTTAATTTCATCTGTAAGCCACTGGTTGGTCAGAAATTTGTTATTTAATTTCCATGTATTTATGCAGGTTTTGCAATTTCTTTTGCCATTCATTTTCAATTTCAGTCTGCTATGGTCAGATAATATGCATGGGATAATTTCAATCCCTTTGCATTTACTTAAGAATATTTTATGGGTAATTATGTGGTCTATTTTGGAGAATGTCCCATGTGCACCTGTGAAGAATGTGTATTCTGATGTGGTTGTGTGGGACACTCTGTAAACATCTAGTATGTCCAATTGCTCACAGGTATGATTCAGCTCTATTATTTCTTTGCTAACTTTTGTCTAGTTGATCCGTATCGTTGTGATAATGGAGTATTAAGAACCCCTGTTATAATTGTGTTCTTGTGTATTTGGTTTTTCATGTGCATTAGTATTTGTCTTATATAGTTAAGTGCTTCTGTATTTGGTGCATATATGTTTATAATTGTTAGTTCTTCCTCTTGAATTTTTCTGCTAACAAGTATGTAGTTACCTTCTTTATCTATTTTAATCATTTTAGGTTTGAAGTTCATATTGTCTGCAAACAGAATAGTTACTGCTGCTTTTTCTGGGTTCCTGTTGCATGGAATACTGTTTTCCATCTTTTGACTTTTAATCTATAAGCTTCCTTTTGAGTCATTTCTGTTTCTTGTATACAGCATATTGTGGGTTCCTGTTTCTTGATCCATTCTGTCACCCTATTTCTTTTGATAGGTGAATTGAGGCCATTTACATTTATGGATATAACTGATATGTACTGGCTCAACTTTGCCTTATTATGTTCCAGTTGTTTGTTTTCTGCTTTTCCCCTTGTTTAATTGCTTGTCTTTCCTGGTTGTTTCTTTCTGTTGTTGTCATTTTGAGATTGCAGTCATTTTTATCTCTATCTAGTATGTCTTTCAATACTGTTTCTAAGGTTGATTTGGTGGACGTGAATTTCTTCAGTTGTTCTTTGCCTTGGAAGTACTTTGTTTCTCCATTAAATTTGAAAGAAAATTTTTCTGGGTACATCAATCTGTGTTGAAAGTTGTTTTGTTTCAAGACTTGAAACGCCTCACTCCAAGTTCATCTTGAGGATTCATGCTGAAAAGTCGGCCATAATTCTAATGGGCTTTCCTTGATAGGTAAGTTGTGTCTTTTCTCTTAGCTTTCAGTATTCTGTTTTTATGTTGTATGTCTCGCATCTTAATTATTATATGTCTGAGTCTATGTTTATGCTGGTTGTGACTGTTTTGCATTCTATATGTCTCACTTATTTGTATATCAGTTTTTTCCCCATGTTTAGGAAGTTTTCTTCTATTAGTTCTGTAAATAGTTTACCTACGTCATTTGCATTGTCTCTTGCATCTTCACTGATGCCTATAGTCTTATATTGTCTCTATTGGCATCATTTTGAAGCTACTGGATTGTCATTTCATGCTGCTTTGTTATTTTAAATTTTTTTTTCCTTTCATGACTGCTAATTTCTATCCTGTCCTCTAGGTCCGGAATTCTAACCTCAGCTTCATTTAAAAGGTTTTACCAGCTTTCAGTAGAAATTTTTGTTACTTGGATATCTCTTTGAGTTTGTTTCTTGGATTCAGCTTGTTTCCTATATTGTTCATTCACGTTTTCAATCCATGGTTTCCCATGCTCCTGTACTTTTTTATCTATTTCTTCTCTAGCTACACTTAGCAACTCCTTTACTAAAGTTGTTATTTCTCTCTTTACATGGGAGATTCTTTCTAATTTGATTTGCTCTATAGCCTCATGGATCTGTCTTTTTATTTCACTTGCTATCTTTTCAGAAATTTCCGGTATGTGACTTTTAAAGTCCTCTATTTCAGTGTTTCCTGTACTTGCTCCTATGGACTACATGTTTGAGATTGGATTTTGCTTTTTTCGTTTGTCATTTTCATCTTTTGGGCTAATATTTGGTCTTTCAATCCCACTAGTCTCACCTATCAGTAGTGTGTATCTTAGGGTCCTACTGTGTTTGATGTTTTTCCAACTGCTGGGTGCCACAATGAAGAGGTGTGTCAGTCACCTGAATTCCTCCTGCAAGGCCTATTGAGTGAGTCTTATATATTCTTCCTAGGCTGTCAAACCTAGGAGTATTGATGTAAATCAGCCCTTAGTTCCTGCTGTTACTATATCTTCAGGTTGTTCCAGGTCACCAGATCTCCCTGTCTATAGTGTTTGTCTTGGCTGGGACCCTAATGTGTCACTGGGTGTCTCTATGCCCTTTTAATTTTATCCAGGTTGGGGGAGGACTTGTTGGAACCCTCCTCAACCTACCTGATGCTCTTTGTGTAGAGGAAGGACTCACCTACACTCTTGCCAAGCTCACCAAGGTTCTACTTCTGGAGGGGGCTGTTTACCCACTGAAGGTGGCAAGCTGTATTCCTATTTTAGCTGCACACTCACCACATTGATGGAATCCTGCTGAGGTCTTCTGTTTGGATGAGGGGTTACTGAGTCTTTCATCGACACAGCATGACTATGCACTGTAGTCCAAGGTTCTGAGGGGGAGGACTGGTATCCAAAGATCAACAGCAATACTAGGTCCAGAGGACAGTGGCAGGACAGCAGGGGCATGGAAAGGGTGGGCTCGGGGGGGTGGCCTTACATGCTGCTGGTGGCCCTGTGTTGCATGGTGGACAGTGGGACTGCGGGAGCATGGAAGGGGTGGGCTTGGGGAGCCTGGCCTTGTGTGTGGCTGATGGTCCTATGTCCCATGGCACACGGCAGGATGGTGGGTCATGGAAAGACGGGACTTGTTTAGGGCAGACACCTGACTCTTAGCATGCTCTGATGAGGACAGCACTGAGCTGGCCCTGCAATGCACGTGGCCACATCTACGCTGCTCCCTTCAGTGTCCCAGCTCTGGGGGGAAGTTTTCTAACAAAATAAATCCAGCTACCCATCCCCTACTGTCCAGTTTTCTTCTGATACAGCTCTTCTGTGGAGCTGCTGCATTCTGACAATGAGCACCTCACCACACAAGAAAACCTGTTCTCAGAAAGAAAGGAAAAAGAAAAGAAGCTGCCATTACAGAAATGAAAGAAAACTTGTCACAAGACTCAGGATCTTAAAAGCTAACATTCCCTTTCTGCTGTTTTCACCCTCATCCTTTGGGATGTCCATGTGAAAGCCTAACGCTTCAATCTGACCATGTAAGCCACTCTGTATTTGCTGCTTCATGTTACCCAGTCTACTCTGCCCATCCAGGCAGATCTCTTCCCCAGCATTTTTTTTTTTGGTGGGCAAGTTTTCACTATGTAGTCTAAAATGAACTTAAATTCACTGTGTAGCCTAGGCTGCCCTTGAACTCATGGTCCTCTTGCCTCAGTGTCCCTATTGCTGGGATTCTACACATGTACCAGTACTGGTTTTCTGTGTTTATTTTCAGTATTGAGCATGGAATTCAGGGCCTTGCACGTGCTGAAGCAAGTCCTGTACTACTGCTCCAGCATTTGAAGTCATATTTATTTCAAATACTTTCTTCTATGCTATTCTCTCCGGTCTGTGGAGGCTTTTCCCCTTTGTCTTTGGGCAAATTCTGCCCATGTGTGCTGAGGCAGGCTCCAGGCAAACCACTTCACACAGCTTTTGCGACAGGTTCAGGCCATGGGCTGTAGGTCCATTTAGAAACTATTTCATGCTTCAGGTCCTGAATGGTTCTGACTGGAGTGGTCACAACTGATGTTATAGCAACTGACAGACACATTTAACTTGATCCTTCTGAGGAAATAAAAAGAGGGGGAGAGATTTACTGGAAGGCTCCTGAGAATGTTAATGTATCAAGAAAAGGTGAGAAGACCAAGGTTGGACGGGCCTTAGGGATATTTTAAAATCAGAGACTCCAAAGTGTCACCAGTGCCCTCTCCCTATCTCACCATTGCTTCTCTAGGCATTAGCATCTTATGACTTTTGGCTCTGGGAAATATGGTGTCCAGTGGATCCAGTCCTTCATATCTCATAGACTTTCAACCAGAAGAGAGTTGCATATGTTCTCTGCTACACTTTATTTTAAATTGTCTTAGAGGAGTACAGATTGGCCTACTTGTTTCAGGGTCCTTTTCTCCAGACCTTCTAGTACGTTCTGGGGCAGAATCACTTAAGCAAGCCCTTAACACTGAGGACCGTAGGCTGTGCATCATTTCTAGAGGAGAGACAAAACCACTGTGGTCTCAGCATTCTTCTTGGCTACTGTCTCCCACGTTGACCCGTGGTCTCTGGTACATCACTTCCTCACTCTGAGTGACCAGTGGCTCTTCTCCAAATCATTTGGATAGTGCCTTGAGGGCTGCGTCCTGCGACATGTGTTATCATTCTAGAATTCCAGTGGCAGCCAGCACATTTCTCTGCAAATTCATTTATTTACACATTTGTTGAGTGGCTCTTCTCTGGCAAGCCTGTGCTATATGTTATAGGTGAATGTTTATTATCTTGCCAAAGCTTACCATAAATTACTCACAGTTGCTTGAAAGCCGGCATGCCATTTCTCACCTCTCTGCCTTCACATGTGTTGTTTTCTCTATCTAGAACACATTTCCAGCCCTTCCTCCAGATAACAAAAACTATTCAGCCTCTAAGGCTCAACTCAATTGTAACCACCTCTGTCTAGCCTTTCCTGATCTCCTCCTCTGGGCCCCTCATCCCAAAGGTTTGTCGAAAGCTCATCCTCTATGCTCCTACAGCACAGTTCAGGGCACTTACTGCTTATTGATGTGAATTATTATGATTTACTCGTTGATCTGCTGAGTAAAGTCACATCCTCCAACCATCAAACTCTTCTGGGCATTTGTCAGAAATGCATATGTTTAGATTTCATTCTTTAGGTCATGAATGAGAGACTCTGGGGGAAGGACAGAAATCTATTTTGATCATCGCTCCATGTAATTCTGGTGCAATTTCAAATTTGAGAGCTTCTGTGATAGATACTCCCCACTATCATCACAGGGTCTGGCTTCCTGTATGTGCTAAGTAGACTTTTGAAGAATTAATTAATAAATGAGTATTTTCTCCTCCATTTGAGATTTTGGATAGGTTAATCTTCCTTGCATTTCAGACACTATCATGATGTAGGTAGCTGCTTTCAATTTATTCATTAGATCATTTGCTTATTTATTGATTCACTAGACTGTCTAGGGAGCCAGGGACTCCTGAATTAAATACACACTGTTGTAACAATGAAGTGTATCATTCTCCCAACCAACAGGAGTATTTTGTGAGCCTTCTTTTCATGCCTATGGCCTACAACAATATCAGTATGGTGCCTTCCTTTCTTATCTTTGCAAAAGAGTCAAGAAGAATGCCAGAGGAAATCAGTCTTACAGCTGCTGGTATCTTTCAAGCTCTGCAGGACTACAACAGGGGAAAAATGAAACAAAACAAAAACATAACAAAACAACAACAACAACAACAAAACCTCCCCAAATTCCAAATTCCTCCAAGTTATCTTTGTGGAACCTGGATTTAAGTTGTAAACAAATTAAAGACTGAAAACTTCTTTGGTACATTCTTTCAAGAACTTTATTGCTGTCTGTGAGCTACTTGGCTCCTTTCAGAGGGAGCAATTCTCTCTGCACTGGGCTGAGCAGGGCTGTCCTGCACCTTGGCAAAAACCAGTGGGAGTGTGTGTGAGAGACTAGGCTGTTTCAATAGCCCAATGTTATGCTTTCAGCAAGCTTTTGAGAACAAAGTCTCTGTTTTTATTGCTCTCCCTGCCAGTGATCACGACTAGTTTCTTTCAGTGCGATGTTCCATGCCTTTGCACTGTGTGCCAAAGCAGGGTATCCACTGTGTGCTCCAAGCTCTTCACAGAGCCCTGAAATGAGGCCTTTCTTGAGGTGACCTTCTTATTCTGCATGTGCGCACACAAGTACACACACACTTTCTGATAATCCTTTCTTGCATCCTACAAAGATATCGAGTATAAAGACTCCAAGAACAAAAGTTCTCTTGTTATACTAATGTAAGTTTATTTTATTTTATTTTATTTTATTTTATTTTATTTTATTTTATCTGTAATTCAAGTCATTAGTTTCTGGAGTCTTGCTATACATTGTAAGGTGCAAAATTTATGCCAACAAAATGTGACTTTTGGCAGTCAACTACTTCAATCTTAAAGGTTAAACCTAAACTCAGACAGGTTACAAGGATGAATTTTTGTGGAGAAGTTTCATACATGAGATAGAAGATTGGAGTATAAAGAATTCCCAAATGGAAATCTTGTATCGCAGCACCCAGTGATACTTATGAAGCATACGGATTGTCCTAGACTGTCACTCCATATGTAGTAACAGAAAATTGTAATTTAATAACTGTCCTGTGTATACTCACCAGCAGGCACTTTTGGGATTACTAAATAGAATGGTGCTCAGTGTTCCATTCAGTGCAGATTCTAAGCTGTTCTGTATTATCACATGTTCTGTTAGCTGTCTTTCTCCCTCTTCTTGCTTTTTTCACATTTATATCCAAATAAGAGGAAGAAGTAATAACAGTTCAGACATCATACAGAGGTCAGAAAGCTTGGGTAATGTTTTCAACTCTTTCGTAAATTGACTCTGTTATTTTAGATAAATCACTAGCCCCTTCTGACCTTCAGTGTCCTCTCACATGAAAGAAATAGTCTCTAATATTAAATCTAGCAGTGTGGTAAAAATCCCCCCCAAAATCCCAAAACATATGAATTCTGTTTTTGTAGCATTTGATAGATCCAATGGTGCAAGCATGCTCACCCACCATGCCTGATTCCAAGCTATGAAAGGTGTTTCCTGAACATGGAGACAGGAAGAGATACTTCTCTTTCAAGCTAGCGCAAACCAGCTCTAGCACATCATGAAATAGATTTGTCCCAAGCTCATGACCTTGCGCTTGCTAGGCAGATGCTTGTGCCACTCAGCTATATCCCCAGCCCCCAAGCTTAAAACTTTATATTCCATCTTATATAAGTAATGAATGAATAATGGTAGCATTTTTAAAGATGTTTTTATTTTACTTTGATTATTGTTATTCTTTTTTAAACTTTTTTTATTTTAAAAAGAATAAAACCAAGTGAAACAAAACAGAATAGAGTCAATCAAAACAAAAGAATGAACATGGTACATGACTTTAAAACAAAATATTTTTAATCTTTACTTAAAATCTCAAAAACTATTCAGGAAGAATTGTCATAAAAGAAAGTAATGTGGAGATAAACTTAGGTGCAGATATGTGTAGCTGATCTGCAGATACTTGGTCATTTCTAAGGGACTTGACCCTTCATGGATTTCTGGGGGGGGCTGTGGTTAGCTCTCCATGGATACTGAGGGATGTCTCTACTGTTGGGTAGAGTTTTCAGGTGAATTGGATGTGAATTTTGAAATCTGATTCCTTGTCTTCAAGCATCTTTAAAAGAAAAAAAGAAAAGAAAAGAACAGAAAAGAAAAGGAAAGAAAAGAAAAGGAAAGGAAAACTAGTCATTTGGTTGCATTGGAGAAGTCTGGGCTTTTTAGATGGGCAGACTTGGGTTTAAATTCCAGATCCATTGTTTAAAGATGTTTCATCTTGGAGAGAGTAGGTAACTTATATTATGAGTCCTGGTCTCCTTCATTTTAAAAACAAAAAAAACCAAATCCCTTTGTAGAGAGGAATAATGGGTTGAGATTATATATATATAATCTCAACCCATATATATATATGATATGTAGCATAGTATCTGGTAAATGTAACACATGCATGAATGAAATTAGAGAGGACACAAAGCAATAGCAGACACCACACTAGTAACACCATAATTAGGCAGAAAAATGTGTAAAGGTAGAATATATAAAGTAGAGGACACAATGCAACTAGAGGTTAATGATAATAGTTGCCATTTTATTGAGTGCTTGACATGTTCTCTGCACTGTGATAAGAATGTTGATTATTTCATTTTAAAAGCACAAAGAGCTTATAAGTATTATGAACTATACTGTCACTTAACAGAGCAAATTAAATTCTAAAAAGCTAGTTTCATGTCTGCCTTATGCAAGACATATCAGAAGGTGAATCTAGAAAGGAATAAGGATATTAGATATGAAACTAAATCACCATGGTTCCAAGCTTTGTACTTCATTTTCAAACAGATTCATTTGTAAAAGTCATTCAGTCGACACCCACTATATATACAAGAGACTGAACAAGACACTGGAAGGAAAGGAGATGTGAATTTGAACCGTACAAGTTTCCCCTATTAGCAAGAAAACAGGACTCAGATGCAAGTCACACTGACATAAGGCTGATTCAAACTAAGACTGATTTTCCACTGTCTTGGCTGGATCTGGAGCCATACACCTGTGCTTCCTGTTTCAAGTGTTTTATTCTAAACACATTTCACTCTCCTTCTGAACTCTTCCAAAGAACTGAAGAAGTGGGAATATGTCCAAACTCATTTTATGAGGCCAGCATTACCTTCACACCAGAGCCAGACAAGGACACTACAAAAAAGAAAATTACAGGCCAGTATCTCTGATTAACATAGAAGTAAAAATCCTCAACAGAATACTCACAAATCAAACTCAACAGTATATTAAGAGGATAATTCACTGTGGTCAAGTAGGATTTATCTTTGGGATGCAAAGATAGTTCACCATACACAAATCTATAAATGTAATACAGAGCACTAACAGAATATAGGATAAAAAACATGATTATCTCATTATATGCTGAAATGGCAATTGATAATTTTCAACAATCCCTCATGATAAAATTCTTAGTAAATTGACCAAAGAATGAAATGCCTAAACATAAAACAGGCCATGGAATAAGCCAAAAGCTAAT
Source organism: Dolichotis patagonum (assembly GCA_004027295.1). Lineage (NCBI taxonomy): Eukaryota > Metazoa > Chordata > Mammalia > Rodentia > Caviidae > Dolichotis > Dolichotis patagonum. The sequence goes on along the minus strand of PVJX010025930.1, from coordinate 15,227 downwards.
ATTACAGTGAGTGGAGGAAAGCTGGCAGACATGTCTCAGAGATTTGATATTCAAATCAAATCAAAGATATTCACTTTCACTTCTTTTATTCAATGCAGTACTTGTCTTGGTCACAGTTATTAAGCCAGAGAAAAAATGAATGACATCTAAATTGGAAAAAGGGGAATCAAATTTTTGCAGTATGCAAATATCATGATATTATATGTAGAAACTCCTAAAGACTTCAACAAAAATATTAGAACTAATAAAAGAATTGAGCAAAATTTTAGGCTATAAAGAAACATAAAAAATCAGTAGAACTGTTATACACCAATAGCCAATTATCCAAAATAGAATTGAGAAAGTAATTTCATTAACAATAGCTACAGAAATAATGCCTAAGAATAAATTCAAACAAAAAGGTAAATAAATAAACTCTCCAATGGAAAAAAATATGAAGTATTATTATTGAAAGAAAGTGAGAGGGCACACACACAAAAAAATGGAATACATCTATATTCATATATCACAAGAATCAATATTGTTGAAATGTTCATCACCCAAAGAATTCTATATATTCAATTCAATCTCTTTAAAAGTACCAGATATTCTTTACAGAATCATGCTAAGATTTTTATGGAACTACAAAGTAACCCAGATAGCCACATAAATCTTGGCTAAGCAGAACAAAACAGGAAACATTACAATACTTGACTTCAAATTATGCTACACACTTTTGATCATCAAAATAGCATGGCATTGCATAAAACTGGCCCATAACTAAACAAAACAAAATTGGGATACTAGACACCAAATAACCTTGGACACCAAAATATTCTTGATAAAGATGGTAAGAGAGCATTCACTAAAGAAAGTATAGACTTTTTTTCATCATTGGTATTGGGAAAATTGCATATACATGAGCAGAAAAAGAAAACTAGTTCCTCGTCTTTCACTGGTTGCAAAAATCCACTCAAAATAGATTAGAGACATAAATATGGGACCTAAAGCTATGAAACAATTAGAGGAAAAGAGGAGAAATATTTCTAGATACTGGAATGGACAAAATTTCTTTGGACATGTGATCTAAATCTTAGCAATGAAGTTAAAAATAAACCAGTGGGAGTATAATAAATAAAACAAAACAAAACAAAATCCTTCTGTATAGCAAAGAGAGCAATTCACAAAATGAAAAGGGATTTTATGGAATGGGAGAAAACATTTGAAAACTATGTATTTAATGTGAAGTTATAATTCAGAATATATGAGGAATTTGTGCAATTCACTATCTCCCACCCCCCCCAAAAAAAAACTCCCAAATAAAACAAATGACCCAATGAAACAATAGGAAAGGGCTTCGTATTAGTCACTGTCCTGTTATTGGGACAGAACTCTCAATACCTGTAACACAAAGGAGGAAAGGCTGATTATGGCTCACAGTTTTAGAAGGTTTAGATGGTTGTCTGTCTCCAAGGCAGAAATGGCATGTTGGCAAGCTGTGGTGTAGGAAAACTGCTCACCCCATGGGAGCCAGGAAGCAAGGAGAGAAAAGGGGGGAGTCTGGGAGAAGAGTACACCTTTCCAGGCCATGGCCCCAGTGACCTTCCTCTTCTGTCCAGGCTATGCCCTAACAGCACATTTACCCAAGAATACATCAATGGATTAATGCACTGGTGAGTATAAGGTCCCCATGATCTGATCATCTTCCCAAAGCCCCACCTTTGAACACATGAGTGTTCTGGTAAACATTTTAGATCTAAAATATATATATATTTTTTCCCAAAGAAGGCATAAAAATGGTGAATAGGCTCATAAAAAGATGTTCAACATCACAAATCATTGGAAGACATGCAGATTAAATCATCACCATGCCTAATAGAAAGCATACCCTTGAACAAAGATAACAGTGTTGATGAAGTTGTGAAGAAAAAGAACCCCTTACATAGCATGATGGGAATAGAATTAGTATAGTCACCATGGAAAACAGTATGGAGGTTCCTCAAAGAATTAAAAATATGATCAAGCAATCACCACTATCACATAGATATGCAAAAGAGTGAAATTGGTATCTTAAAGAGATTACTTGACATTCCTATGCTCATTGTAGTGTTCTTTATAATTACCAGTATATAGAAAACATTTAACTGTGTGTGTATGGATGATGAATGAATAAAAAAATGTGAAGAGTACAAATACACACACACACACACACACACACACACACACACACTGCAGATTTCAAAAAGAAAGAAATCCTGTCACTTGGCACTATTTTGGGCAAGACTGATGGATGCAATAATAAATTAAATAAGTTAAATATAGACATACAAATAGTGTATGATCTCACTGTTATGTGGATTCTGAGAAAGTGTAACTCACAATTCTGGGGTTCTGAGGTCTTGTCTAGAGGTCGCAGAATCTAATTAATAATACTGTACTGTATATTTGAAACTTCGTAAGTTGGTAGATTTTAAATTTCTCATAGAACACAACAGAATAGTATAGTGTAAGATGATGGATGTGTTAATTAACTTGATTGTGGAAATCGCTTCCTAATGTATACAGTGTGTGCAACAAATCTTGCTATAAACTTTGAAGTTTGCCCATTTCATATCAATAAAGCTGGGAATATAAATGAATGAAAGAATGAATGAATGATACATTGTTTAAGCTGCATAAGCCATGTTTCAGTCTGTGCAGTGCAAAGTCATCAGGAGTTGAATCCATATTTCTCCTTTACTTGTGACCTGCAGCAGCCAGGGAAACCACCACCAGCGCTTGTTATCACCAGTGTTTGATTATTGCTAAGGGCTTATAAATATTACCAATTGGTTTTGGTGGATTTATTAAAAAGTGATATAGTAGAAAAATCCCCTCAAAGTGATAGCTCAAACCTGACATAAGCTTGTCTCTCACTTTCATAAATTCCCGGATGGGTGTTCCCGATTAGCAGGCAGTTGTCATGCGGTATGTCATGGACCTATGATCTCCCTTTCTCATTAATCCACCATCTTCGGTGCATGGATTTCAAGGTCATCAGTCTCACCTACTTTAACAAAGCATGCAAGTATCTAGAAAACCAAGTTTAAATGATATGGTGGACCAAATCTACAAGGGATGGCCACAACTTGCTCTTACAATTCTTGGCCTAGAATGTATACTTATCACTACACCTACCTTCACAGGAGGCTGGGAAATGCAGGATGAAGATGCAGTGTTTTGGCGATTGGCTGGTCGGCTCCTGCCACAGTAATTAGAAACTCATTCTACTCTGCAAGTCTTACAATGCAACACTATATATGCCATATCTATATAATTTCAATGAGTAATAACAGTATCAGAACTTTCCTAGGCACAATAATCTCATATTCAAATACAAATTCAGAGGAGAGAAGAAAAGATGAAAAGTTCCTCCCTGATTTTCAGTATTTTCTTCTTGCTTTATCTGCTGCTCACCATTTCTGTTCCATATAGCAGTTTCATTGATTGGTACTGTAGTTTATTTCATAGAACTGAATCAATAATCATAAAAGAAAACTTGAGAAATATGCAAGGTGTCAGAAGTCAGAGTAAAAGGCTGAATCACTACTCATAAAATGTATCAAAGAAAGCAGGAAAATATAAGAAACTTAAGAGTGGAGAAAGTGAGGCATCATATTTCATAACAATCATGAGAAATCTGATCCAGAGTGCTGTCATTTTTATGACCCAAAAGAAAAAAACACACAGCTGGAGAATTAGAAGGCTTCTGTCAAGTGATCTATTCCTGAGTCACAGAGAAGAACGACAAAAGAGAAAGGGATGGGGTTTGTGGTGAACGCCATAAAGTCACGGTATCTGTTGCTACCTGGAGTACTTTGGGCTTCAGCGTCTGCTTTAAAGTCTGGGCTACTCTCGGTCCAAACATGGGTAAAGCACACATTCACTAGTCTCGCATATCGACCGCCTATTACTTGCAGCCAGTTCTTATTCTAACAGACAGTGAATGAGAGTCTGTGTGTAGGAAGGAATGTGGTTAGAGCTTTAGGGCCTCCTTGTGGCTGCACTGATGCAGGTTAGTCACAATTCCTCACTCAACCACGTGGCTTCTTTGCCCATTAATTTCCTCAGGGTCCCAAGACTGTTGTAGTCACTGGCTTCCCTGCTTATCTCAGTGTTTATTGAGAATCTGGGTGCTTGGCTACAGACTTCGCTTTAGGTTTACTTATTTGTCAGTAGATTACTCTGGGCTCATCCAACACAAAGTATGGCAATTAGTAAGGCAACACTATAATATGTCTAAAAGCAAGAACTAAGCAGTATAATCTCAGCTTTAAGGTCAGTGAAATTGAAAAGCTATAACCTTAATAGCTTAGAAGACAGAACCCACTATATCCCCAGAATTGCAGTCTGTTATTACCTACACCAAAGAAAATAATATTGTAAATTACTTTGCATTTGTTCTACCTCTGCACTGTTTTCAATATTACCTAGTCCCCTATACAAGAGACAAAGGCAAGGACTAGGTCTTCGTTTGTTCATCTGTTCTGATTCAGCAAGCTCAAGTTGGTGAGCAAAAATTTATTGAATTAAACTATCTGAAAAAGAAGGTGGATAAGAATGAGTAGCTCGGGCACATTTATTACGTGTCTCCTGCTAACTGTCGTGAAATACATTAATTTAGGGCTTACCATGGAGGAGGTACTGTGAAAAGAACTCTGTATACATTGCCTCTCATTACTTCTCAAAAGAATACAGACACAAGTCACTTTGGTCCCTACATTTTGAATAAAAATTTAGGGTCAAAGAGATATGAAATAACTTAAATGACATACAACTAAAAGTGGAACATGTATGTGCCCACATTCCACAATTTTATCATAATTCCTTATATGCCAGGCTGAAACTGTCAGGCAGCTACATTGTCCAAATTGACCTACCTAGTCAATTGTGGTGTCTGGGTTTGAGTGTACAAAGTAGGGATAAGTTATCAGCAAAGATAATTGGAATACTGATATGCTAGTCCTTCATGCGTGAAGAGTAAGACTATTTCAGAAGCATATGTGAAACTTTACTCATCTGTTTTGTCTGTCATGGTCCCCACCCAGAACTCCCGTTATGCAGTTGCCTAATTGATTTCTCCTCAAAACGTGCTTTTCTGGGTCCTGTCTATTTTAAAGAATGGCCTCTCTATCCCTCCACATCCAGCTTACTCATGTCTGGAACCTGGTAATCATTTTTGATATCTTTCTTGCCTTGAATCCAGTTTTTTAGAATCTGACTTTTCCATTATTACATTTGGACTTTAGAAGAGGAGCATAGTCCATTGAGATAATTAGCATGTTAAGTATTCTAGTGTTTGATTTCTTATATTTGTTATTTAAAAGGTTCAATAATTCAATGAGGAAGTTATTTCTGCATGCCTCTGCTTTATCTAAAGATCATTAATAATCCATTCTACCTACTGTAAGCAGGCCAACATTTAAAGGCAAATCAAATTATAGCAGTTATCTGCTTAAAACCTAGCAAACTGCCTGCACCTTTTAAGGTACAATAAAGCATGCTCAAAACAGAAAGCTGGATTTTGCACAATCAGACAACTGCCAGTGTTTTTTAGTCTCATCTGCTTCCACAAACCTTACTCTTCTGCTCTTTCTGAGCCCACTGGCTTTTCTAAGTTAAGGTATTTTGAGTACACTTAAGGTAAAATGCACAAGGGCCTTTGCACATGCTGTTAAATATTTTCCCTTAATGGCTTGTCAAAATACTTTTACCATGATAAGATGATCAACTTTAACGCCACTTTCTTAGAGCCACATTTTGCAGTATTTGGGCAGCAATTAGAAATACCACAAACAGGTGGCTTATACAAGTACACTAAATTTATTTATCATAATTCTGTAAGCTGGGAAATCCATGATCAACACGCTGGCAGATTTGGTGTCAGATAAGGGCCTGACTCAGCACTGGGGATAGCTAGCCCACCTTTCATGATATCTCCCAATGCCATCATTTTGGGCTTTAGGATATAATCATATGAAGCAGATGAATGTGGAACCATACATAGTCCATTACTGGAGGCCTCCTTTGACACCACTTGAAAGTAGAACGCATTGGCAAATATGATCTTAGTACTGTCTTCTCTAGTCATAAGAATCACTATCATTTGTAGGATGGCTAAGTCTAATATGTCATCATCTCACATTTATTGCTTTTATGTGATTGGCAAGTAAAATTATATATAATGCAACATGTTGATATATGTGTAAACTGTGGGATGGCTAAAAAACCCTAATTAATATATGATTACTTCTTATACTTACCACTTTTTGCTGTGAGAACACAAAAATCAGTTCTCACAGGAATTTTCACCCACATAATACTTTGTTGTATTCACCATGCAGAACAGTAGATTTCTTGAATTTATTCCTCCTGTTAAACGAACTTTTGTATGTTTTGACTAACGCCATGACAATCCCACACCCCAGTTTGCTGGTAGGCAGGTTTCTTCCCTCTGTTTCTGTAAGTTTCACTTTGATACAGTACACTCATAAGTGAGATCATGCAATATTTGTCCTTCTGTACATCTTTCATTTAAATTAGTATAACGTCCTCCAGTATAATGATGAACACCACGATTGGCCTGATTTTCTTCTTTTTACAGTGAATAATACACCATGCTGTCCATACGCTTTATTTCTAATCTGTTCCTATGTGGATGGAAACAGCTTGATTCTGTATCATTTCTGTTGTAAAATAATGTTACAATAAGCACAGGAGTAGAGATGTCTCTTCAACAAGTATACTTATTTCATTTCCTGTAGATAATACTGAATAGTCAGATTGCTGGATCATGTGCTTGTTCTATTTTTAATTCCTTGAGGAAATTCTGTATTGCTTTCCATACTAGATGTGCTTATTTACATATCCACAAACAGTGTAGAGGGGTTCTTTCTTCTTCTTCACATTTTCATTATCATTTGTAATATATTTCCTTTTTGATTATAGCCATTCTAAGTGAGGCAATATCTCATTGTGGTTTTGAATTGCATTTGCCTAATGAATAGTGATGCTGAACTCTTCTTATTTTCTCTTTTCCATTTATATATCTTGTTTGAGAAATGTTTATTCAGGTCTTTTGTCTATTTTTAACTAGGCTGTTTCATTGTTAATGATTATGTTTCTTATATATTTTAAATATAAACCCTTTATCAAATGGACGGGTTTCAAATACATTCTCCCATTCTGTAGATTTTCCCTTTAATATGTTGATTATTTCCCTTATAATGCAGAAGATTTTAGGTTTGATGTAGTCCCATTTGTCATTTTTACTTTTGTTGCCTGTACTTTGAAGTTCATATCTAAGTGTCTTTGCCCAGGCCAATGTCAGAATATTTTCCCATATGCTGTTCTTGAGTTTTTAGCTTTTCAGGTTTTACATTTCAGTACTTAATCCATTTTGAGTGGACTTTTTTGTATGAAGTGAGATATGTATCCAATATTATTTTCTTATATGTGGACAGCCAGCCTTCCTAGCAACATTTATTGAAGAGTCTCTTTCCCCACTGTGTGCTTTTGACAACGTTGTCAAAAATTAATTGCCTTAAATGTGTGGGTTTATTTCTGTGCTGTCTACCCTGCTGATTGATCTGTGTGTCTAGTTTTATAACCATGCTGTTTGAATTACTAAGCCCTTGAGGTTGACATTGAAATTGGATGTTGCAATGCGTCTTACTTGGTCCTTTCTGCTCAATATTGCTCTGAATATTTCAAGTGTTTTGTGGTGTTGTGTAAATTCTATGCTTCTGTGAATAACGCCACTGGAGTATTGATAAGGACTACATTGAATCTGATTGGGCAGTATACATATTTTAACAAACTTGATTGTGCCAGTTCATTAACATGGAGCGTTGTTCCTCTGACGTTTTCTTCAAGTTCTTTCATCAGTCAATAGTTTTTCAGTGTACACAACTTCACTTCCTTAATTAAACTTTTTATTGCTTGTTGTTGCTATTATAAATAGGATTCATCTTACAGATAGTTTTATGTTTGGCAGAGTAGTATCCTATTGTGTATAAATACCACATTTGCTTTATCCATTCATCTGTTGATGGACTTATAGGTTGCTTCCAAGATTAACCTTTTATGAATTGTGCTGCTATAAACATGGGTGCACATATATGACTGTGTGTGATATCTTCAGTCCTATCATGAAGAAACTTAGCAGGGGGAATAACTGTGTCAAACAGAATTTCTTGTTTTAGTTTTTGCAGGAAACTCCATATTGATTTCCATAGAGGCTGTACCATGTACATTCTCAGAAGCAATGAACAAGGATTCCTTTATCTCATATAGCAGATTCAGCTTTTGTTATTGGTTAATTTCTTAATAATAGACATTTCTGGACCGAGATGGAGTCTCAGTGTTCTTTTAATTTGTATTTCTCTAATTGTCTGTGATTAATTTTATTTCTTTTACTTGATAACTTACATACTGTCATCTAGGAAATAGTTGTTCAAGTTAAAAAATTAAAACATACAAAGTAGACATTCAAACCATGAGACTTAATAGTTCTGTTCCACAATCTAACAAAAACAGTAATATGGTCATCCATCTTACACACTTAACCATACATGCAATTATATCCTTTATAACACTTTCTTTTCCTCTTTTTTTTACAGTAGCAATTACACATTTTGGGTTTTATTACTCCTACATTTCTTATTGCTTTTTACACTAGAGACACAATGTGATATTTATAAACACGATTCTTATTTATTTCACTAATGAAGATAGTCTCAAGTTGTCTCCATTTACCTATGAAGGCCTCAACATCATCCTTATTCATAGCTGAGTAATATTCCATTGTATAAAAATACCACATCTTTTTCATCCACTCTGTGGTTAATGGGCATCTTGGTTGTTTCCAAGATTTAACTATCACAAGTTGTGCTGCTATGAACATGGGTGCACATATATCACTTTAATATGACCTTTTCAGGTTTTCTGGGAAAATACCCAGGAGGGGAACAGCTGGCTTGGATGGAGCTTCCAGTCCTAGTCTTCTGGGAATTCTCCATACTGATTTCCATAGTGGTTGCACCAGTCTACACTCCCACTAACAGTGGAGCAGTGTTTCTTTTTCCCCGCAGCCTCGCCAACATTTGTTATGAGTCGATTTCTTGATGGCAGCTATTCTTTCAGGAGTGAGATGAAATCTCAAAGCTGTTTTAATTTGCCTTTCTTGAATGACCAGTGATGGTGAACATTTTTTCATGTATTTATTTGCCATTTGTGTATCTTCATCTGAGAACTGTGTTCATCTCAGATGTCCATTTTTGGAGAGGGTCTTTGAATTTGGGGGGCTTGATATTTTTCAATTCTTTATATGTTCCTGATATAAGTCCTCTGTCTGAGGGGTTGCTGGCTAAAATTCTTTCCCATTCTGTGGGTTTTCTTTTCACTCTGTTGCTGATTTCTTTTGAAGTGCAGAAACATTTTAATAATATGAGATCCCAGTTGTTGATTCTCTGAAGTGTTTCCCATGCAGTTTGCATTTTGTTTATGAATTCTCTGCCTACCCCTATGTCTCCAAGACTTCTAACCACCTTATCTTCCAGTAGATTTAGTGTTTCTGTTTTAATTTTTAGGTCTTTGATCCATTTGGACTTTAGTTTTGTGCATGGTGATGGGCATGGATCTAATTTCAGTCTTCTGGTTGTGGAGAGCCAATTTTTTCAACATCATTTATTAAAGAGGCTATCCTTTTTCAGTGAACATGTTTAGCCCCTTTGTCAAATATCAGGTGGCTGAGTGTCTTTGTACTTATACTTGCATCTTCTAATCTGTTCCATTGATCCTCAGATCTATTTCTTTGCCAGTACCATGCTGGTTTTATCACTGTGTCTTTGTAGTGCAGTTTCAAGTCAGGAATTGAGATGTCTTCCTGCCTTGCTGTTATTGCCCAGAATTGCCTTTGCCAGTCTAGGTTTCTTCTGTTTCCAAATGAATTTTAGGAGTGTTTTCTCTAGATTTGTGAGGTGTGTCAATGGTATTTTGATTTGTTGACCATTTTTAAATGTATTTATTTATCATTTGTCCTTCTTCATCCAATAAGTGTCTATTCATTTCAAATGCTCACTTTTTAGTTGGGCTTTTGAAATTAGGGGGTCTAATTTTTTGCAGTCCTTTGTCTAAGGAGCAGCATGAAGAAATAGTTTTCCCATTCTGTATGCTATCTCTTCATTTTGTTGGTTATTACCTTTGCTCTGAATAAGCTTTTTTAATTTGATGTGATCTTACTTGTTTATTCTTCACATTATTTCTTCTGCAGCCATGTATCTGTCCAGAAAGTCTTTGCCTATGCCTTTGTTTGCAAGAGTTTTACCAAGTTTGTCTTCCAACAGATCAAAGGCTTCTCTTTTAATATTCAGATATTCAATCCATTCTTATTTTCAGCTTAGTGCATGGTGAGAAATATGGGTTTAGGTTCAGTCTTTGGCGTGTAGGTAACCAGTTTTTCCAGAACCACTTGTTATAGAGGCTATCTTTCCTCCAGCAAATGGATTTGGCTTATGAAAGATAATACACCTGAGTGTGCCTGGCATTATTTTTGCAAACTCTGTTCTGTTCCATTGATTCCCAAGTCTCTTTTTATCAAACACCATGCTGTTTTTTTATTACTGTAGCTTTGTAGTACAACTTGAAGTCCAGGATTGTGAGGTCTCCTGTCTTGCCCTTGTTTCCCAGAATCGCTTTTACTATTTTAGGTCTCTTCTGAATCTATACCAATCTTAGGTTTGATTTTACAAGGTTGGTGAAGCATCTTATTGGTATTTTGATTGTGAATGCTTTAAATCTGTATAATAGTCTTAAAAGTATGTCCGTTTTTAATATATTGGTTTTGCCTATGTAGGAACAAAGAATGTCTTTCCATTTTCTGTTATCCTCTTTGATCTCCTGTTACAGAGTACTGTGGTTTTCATTGTAGATGTTTTTCACTTACTTGGTTATGTTAATTTCTAAGTATTTCTCTTCCTTGATGCTATTATGAAAGGTATTGTTTCTTCAATTTCTTTCTCAGTGAATATATTATTATATAGAAACACTATGAAGTTTTGAGTGTTGACTTTGTATGTTGCCACACTTATGAATTTGGTTTATAATTCTAGGAGTCTTTTGGTGGAGTTTTTGGCATCCTCTATAAAGAGGATTATGTGATATGTAAATAATATCTTGACATCTTTCTTTTCTGTATCTATCCCTTTAATTTTCTTCTCTTGCCTGTTTTTTAAGGCTAATGCTTTGATGACTATATTGAACAGGATTGGTGATAGCAGGCATCCTGTCTTATTGCTGATTTGAGATGAAAAGCTTTCAAATTTTATCATTTAATTTGATGTTGGCTGTTGGCTTATAATAGATGGCTTTTTATCAGATTTAGATAAAGCTTTTCTATAACTACTTTCTTGAATGTTTTTATCATAAATAAATGTTGGATATTGTAAAATGATTTTTCCATGTCAACTGAGATGATTGTATATTTTTGTCTTTTATTCTGTTTATTCTGTGTATTATACTTATTGATTTGCATGTATTGAACCATCTCCACATTCTTGGAATGAATCCTACCTAGTTATGATATGAAATCTGTTTTGCTGATTTGTTGCATTCTGTCTGCCAGTATCTCATTGAAAATATTTACATCCATGTTTATCAAAGAGATTGGCCTATAGGTCTCTTTATTTGGGTGCATCTTTTTGGGTTTGAACCCAGGGTAGAGCTTGCTTCCAGGAATGACGTTGGGAGGACTGCTTATCTTTGTATTTCACTGAATGGACTGAGGAGTATTGGTGTTAAGGCTTCTCTAAAGTTTTACTAGAATTTGGCAGTGATTCTGTTGGAACTTGGGCTTTTCTGAGCCTTTAGTTTTTTTTATTATGACTTGTTCAATTTTATTGACTGATATTGGACTATTCAAGATTTTTATATCTTCTTGGTTCAGCTCTGGTATCAAGGAATATATACATTTCTTCTAATTTTTTTCCATTTTATTAGACTACAGGTTCTCAAATTAGTTACTGATGATCTTCTGGATTTCACCAGAATCTGCTCTGATTTCCTCTTCTTATTTTTAACTGCATCAATTTGCATATATTCTTTCCTTATTTTGGTAAGATTGAGTAAGGCTTTGTCTATTTTGTTTATTCTTTCAAAGAACCAAAGCTGTTCCCTTGGATTTGGATCTTTCTTGCTTGCTTGCTTTCTTGATTTTTTTTTGCAGGAATAGAACTCATGACCTTACACTTGCCAGGCAGGCACTGTACCACTGAAATATATACACAGCCTGAGATTGTGTTTGTTTTTCTAGGACATTCTACAGCATCATGAGGTTGGTTATTTGAGCATGATCTGTTTTTGTGATGTGAGAATTCACCACTATAAGCTCCTATCATCTTACGATTACTTTCATTTTAACTCATAAGTTCCTGTATATAGTACTGCCATTTTCTTTTGATTGCAGGAAATATCTAATTTCTCCTGTGATTATTGATTACTCATGAGGGCATCATTGAACTTTGATATTTTTTGTGTAGTTTCTGTGATATCTTTTATCTTTTTTTGGTATTTTTTTTCTTTTTGATACAGGGTCTCTCTATGCAATTCAAGTTGTCCTTAAGCTCACTTTGTAGCCCAGGCTGGTCTCAAACTCACAACGATCCACCTGCCTCAGCCTCCCAAGTGCTGGGATTACAGACATGAGCCACTATGCCTGGTTATCTTTTACCTCTTGTTTTCTAATCCCACTGCCCTATGGTGTGATAATATGCATAAGATAATTTTGAGATTTTTATATTTACTTAAGTGTGATTCTTGGGTTAGCATGTAGTCTACTGAAAATCTTGTGTACTATAGAGAAGTATGTGGTATTCTGCTTGTAGATGGATATCTCCAAATATATCTCTTAAGCTGATTTGTTTGAAGGTTTGTTTCAATTCTGATATCTTTCTGTTGATCCTTCATCTAGTTCGTCTATTTGTGACAGTGAGCACTGATGTCCCCATTGCTACTGTGTAGGTATTTGTCAGATTTTTCATGTTCACTAATGTTTATGACACTGAGTGTACTAGGATTTAGCATTTGTTTATGATTGTCATATCTTCCTTTTGAATTTTTCCTTTAACCAATATGCAGTGAACTTCTTTGTTTATTGTGATCAGTGTTGGCTTGAGATTCACTTTTTCTGAAATTATGATACCACTTCTTGCATTTTTCTGGGTTTTCACTGTATGGAATACTGTCTCCTCTCCTTTGATTTTTTAAATCCATGAATTTCTTTTTGAGTTTCTGTGTTTCTATGATACTACATCCCACTGGGTTGTGTTCCTTGATCCAACCTGTCAATCTGTGTGTTTTGATTAAGGAATTTAAAGTATTCACATCAAAATTTAGTACAGATTTATTCCTGTCATTGCATGATTTACCATTTGCTGATTTTCTTATGGTTTTCCTTTTGTTTAACTGCACATCTTGCCACGTGTATGTATTCTTTTAGACTTACTGTCATTCTTGGTTTTATTGTCCTTTCTTGGGATATGTTTGATAATGTTTTGCAGTTATGAATTTCCTGAGGTGCTCCTTGTGGAAGTACCTTATTTCTCCATCAATCTTGAAGGAAAATTATGGCAGGTACATAAGTCAGGATTCAAAGTTGTCTTCTGGAGCTTGAGAAAAACCCCACTCCAGTCCTCCCTGGATTATAGGGTTTGTGTTGAGACATCTGTTACATGCCTTTCTCTAATAAATTTTAGGGTTTTTGTCTCTGTGGTGTAATTCTGCTAATTCTGGTAATACAACACAGAGAAGTTTGCTTCTGGTCATGGTTATTTTGAGTTCTATTAGCTTCAATTATCTGTGAATTTATTTATTTTACTTTATTTGAGAATTTTCCTGCAATCATTTCTGTAGACAGGTCTTTTAAGCCATTTCTTTGATTTCTGGTTTTTCATTTCTTCCAGTTATAATTAGATTCCTCTTCTTCGTATCTCCTAGTAGCTGTTGGAATCATTTCTCATGCTGCATTCTGGATTTTAAGGCATCCTTGAGTAACTGGTCTTTGAAAGTGTCATTGTCTTTAGTTTGAAATTTTCTCCTGACATTGGTAGCTTCTACTGCCATACTTTCAATATAAATTTTAATCTCCTGGATTTCTGATCAAAACCTTTCTGTGAATTCTAATTCTGGGCTATACTGTTTGTTTGTTTTTGTATCATTTTTTTAGCTCACCTAGATTTTACTAGTGTTGTCTGAGATTTCCTGGATCACTTTGGTTGTTACTTCCATCATCTTTTTAGTGACTTTCTATGGTCTTACTGATCACTCCTTGGATCTATTTTCTGAACTCCTATGTCATGTTTTTGAGTATTTTGAGTTTGTGCCTTATGCTCTTTGCCTTTTGCAGTCCTCTGCATTGGCTTTGAAGTTGGATGTTTTGGGAAGCAATTTGTTGCTTTATCTTTTTTAAAAAATTTTATTTAAAGAGAAAAAAACAAAACAGAATAAAGGGTAGCAACAATACAGAATTCCAAGGAAAAAAGGAAAAGAACAACAACAAAAAAATCTGAGAAATTATTACTTGACAAATTACATACTGACTTCTTGGAAATAGTTGTTCAAATTACAATTATATCAAAAGGGTAAAATTAAACACAATAAAACAGAACAAAGTGGATCACAAGAAAGCAATGTAAGAGACATACATTTGAATACTAGACACTTGGAGATATTCACTCTCTATCATATTGACTCTTGTTTTCTTCTAAATAGTTGTCCATATTGTCACATATAGGGAATTCACATGAAACAACCTAGTATGGAATTGATCTGAGCAGGACGAGGAGGGCATTTCAGGTCTTTAAGACCAGACAAAAGGGAAGTCAAGAATGGCTGTCATAGTGTCTCTCATTCTCCTCAAAACAGCTGTCCATACCTTCACGTGTGTTGAACTTAAACAAGACAAAGCAAGCTAAGATCACTTTGAACAAAAAGTGAGTTTTGCTGGATTTCACATCATGACATTATGGAATCAGCACTGGGTACTGTAGTGTCTCTTTTTCTTCAAAGTAGTTGTTCATTTCAACATGTGTTATATTCTTGTAAACTCTTTATAAGATCTACACATGCATGAGCCTCTACAGATATATCTATCATTTCTCTATTAGAGGTAAAAACAAAACAAAGCAAGATAAAACAAAGCAATTCCTAGAAAA